>CM076582.1:1524863134-1525107700 GCA_034641835.2 Pinus albicaulis | reverse complement strand
TTCATTGTCCAATATTTATCACACTAATGCTACACAACATTGTGCATTTGCACCTAGCTCTCAATAATTCTTTTCCAAGAAAAATCTATAATAAGAAAAATATTTTACTATATTCTAAAAGGTGAAGATGTCGAAATCATGCCACAAAGTGAAAGGAAATAAAATATCTTTCCTCAAACCACCAAATATATAAAAAAAATAATAATGATTATAATAATAGAACTGGATCTATCGATCTATCGATATATGCATGATATGAGGACCATAAGCATTCAAGAGACTAATTTCAAACTCAACAAAATCCTCTAAACAAGCAACAAACAAACCACTAAAATTTTCAAAGATATCAAGGCTAGACAATAACACAATTTCATGTACTTGAATAAGCCCATTGTTGCTTAGCGTTAGACTTCTTAAATTACTTCTTTATCATTTAATACTATGGCACTATCTATGTGAAAAGAAATAGGTCCCAACTTCATCAAATCTGATTTCATTTCCAATCAAAGATCAAAACTAGCTTTGTTTCCAATACCAATATAAAATCACACATTTTCCAAATATCAATAATTATTTTCCAAGAAATTATAAAACTCGAAACTCAGCAAAATTCCCCAAACACAAGCAACATATATACCATTAAAATTTTCTAAGATGTCAAAGCTAGACATCAAGGTAGTTTCATGTACTTGAATGAGCCCATTGATGCTTTGCATTAGTCTTGTTAAATTAGTTATTTATCATTTAATACTAGTCAAACTCCATCTATGTGAAAATAGGTCCCAAAATCATCAAATCCAGCTTCATTTCCTGTCACAAATAAGAAGCAAACAATGTAAGGATTAAATATGAAACATCAATCTTAAAATAACACACATGAAAGAAATGTAGCTGCAATGTTACAATGAAAAATACAAAATATAGAACCCATTTTTACCTCAATTTGACATGTAGTAATCTTGCATGATCAACGGAACATGTATACCAAAATAAGAGTCCTAGGGTATTTCAATTTCCCAATTGTCATCTTGGTCATCATTTTCTACATTGTGAACATGATCTTCTCCAGATGTACTATCATTATGAGCCTCCAAAACATTATGTTCCGTATCAAGTTCATTAGATAAATTTGTTATATTGTTTTCTCCCCTTCTATCACAATCTGATTGCCAAAGCGCTAGTGCTCTTTCATATGGAAAATTGTCAACGTCATACTTTGTTACATATAATATTAAACATGTATCCACATGTTTATCAAGCTTGTTCCTCAAATTTGACTTCAAAAATGATAGTGCACTAAACATTCTCTCATCCTCCACTGATCCCAAAATCATGGTTTGACACAAATCTGCTAATTTAAAATATTCTGATATGTTTTCTTGCAGGTATTGGCTAGCACTTAAAGTATTCCATAATCTTGTTATAGCACCGTTTTCATTAGGATTCTCCAAAAAAGGATATTGCTTCCACATTGTTTCAACAAAGCGTCCACCTTGTTGATACAATTTTGATGAATCTAAAATACCTTCAATCTGTTCTCCATGTATCGAGACTTTCTTGCAAAAGTGGTCTACTAAACATTTTAATCTCTTTTGAAAATCGGATTTTAAATTTCTTGAACATTGACAATTGTTCCAATATTGAGGGTATACCACACACATGGCCTCCAACAATTCATCTCGAGGAAATCGTTCTCTTATCTCTGATGATAGTGATCTTGCAATTTCTATCAAATTTTGTCTCACCGAGATCACAATATTATCAAATTGGTCTCTTGACACGGGGCAATCTTTGGTGATTCGTCCCGTCTTACTAATATAATGAAAGGGGACCATATACCCATGCACTGTGATACATAGTATCCCTTTTTCATCAAACGTCAAAAAATTTTCAGTATTTTCTATATTGATGATCTTAGTCCAACTTGTAAACTCTGGACCAGTAAAAGAGTCCGGCATCATATACAAATTATCCAATGCAAGGCATGCTGACTTTCTCGCATTTGTGTATTCGGAAATATACATTGTGCGATTCTGAGACATTTTCACGAGGACATTCATTTCATGTAGCATAGGAAGAATTCCAGCCAATGTCAATAATGTTTCTATATCAGTTAGTCAAAAAACAAGATCTTGAGCTTTGTCTACATTGTAGCGATTTTCATACATCAACCCTACCAAAGATTTGAACTCACTAAATTGTCTTTGAGCTGGTCCATTTAATGAGATCCATCTTGTATCAACATCTTTCAGTAGTTTTTTTCCATCCGTAACACCATATGCAAATTGTTGAAACTCTAAATATCGTTTGGGACTATGAGAAAAGTATGCATGAGTCTCACGTACAAGATCTTCAAATTTTGAAACTAATTGAAACTTGCTTACTATTTTAAATGCAAGATTCATCCTATGAGCCATACAATGAATATTAATCATATATGGCGAAGATGATAGTTGTAGTCGAACACAAAGACCATTCCTTTGTCCTTGCATTACCGATGCTCCATCTGCTCCAACACATACCAACTTTTTTGCAATCATTAAATGATCCATACCACTTTCCTTCAAAGTATTAAGAACAAGTTCATAAATATTTTCGGCTGTAGAAGTCTCTCTCATCTTTTTAATCCCAAGTAGATAGGAATGCCTAATATGGTCATTAACCATATAAATGCTCATGCAAATCCATGAAGTATTATCAATAGTTGTAACCTCATCCAAAGACAATGCCAAAAACCTAGCATTTGCAATCTCCTGTTTCAAATCATCAATTTCTACTTGAGCTAGATATCTTGCCCATTCCCAACCACTAGTTACGGACCAATGAGAAGATGGAAAGTTTGGCACGTGAAGAAAAGATAGAAATTTCATCTGATCTGGATAATCTGTCATAGGACGACCTTTACATAAGATGTGAAATACAGTGCTCAATCGTATCGTCTTGGATAACAAACTTCTTTCCATCGTGTTTTCAAATTGAGATATGATGGTTCCTCCACTTGCCTCAAGTTTCTTCTTATTTATTAAATATTTTTTGTATTCTTCCACACATTGGCTATGTCGGCATTCCTCCAAATATTTCCATCTGACAATAGATTTCTCTTTACCATCTACAATTTTCTTTTCATAAACCTTTCCTGCATGCTTTTGTACTGTATCTAGCTTCATCTGAAATTTCACTACCTTGCAACTTTTCCAACTACATGCAAGACATTTAACTTCTCGTAAATCCTCATTTGTAGAAGGTATTTCTTCAATAAATGGAAAACTTGAGAGCCAATCATCTTGGAATTTTCTCCCTATGGTCCACTGGCCTTTTTTCCTTTTCCGTGAATGGTTTGTGTCACCTTCCAAGGAAATATCTTTAACATTTTCATCATTAATTTCTGTTGAAACTGCATTTATGTCACCCTGATCACTTGAGGAACCTATTATTTCATCCATCATATGGATATTAGATGCATTTTCACAAGAGTTAACATCTCTCTCAGTAATAGATTGTTCAAAGGAGCTTGAAGCATGAAGAGAATGTGTATTCTTGGATTGAGACTTTTTAAAGTATGATAATACATCAATTTGCCTTGATAGTTTCTTCCCAGGATTAGATTTTGACATCTCACTGAATATTCCAGAATTAAAATTTCAAATCGATCTAGAAACCTGCATCAATAGTTTCCAAGAGTTGAGAATTACTAGACTTGTAAGTAGCTTTCAAAGTAAAATAAGTGTAATGTTCACAAAAACCATTATGCAATTTTTTATTAAAATGTTGTGCCAAGGCCCAAGCCCAAAAGAAAAAATAAATCATTATACACAAAACAATAACATCATGAGTCATCATCTATAAAACAAAGAACATCATTCAAATATAAAATATAAAAAAAATTTCCACTAAATTAAATCATATCTCCAAATCACCTAATGAACACTTGAAAGCTTTAAACAAAACAACAAAATATTACAATAAATTTAATCATCCTTTCCAAAACACCTCTCCCTTAAGTTGTAAAGAATTGGTTATAAGAAGTTGAAACATATCCTCTATCATTTTCCATGATAAAAGTGAGGAAGGAAACTAGTCAGTTACTAGTGATTCTTTTACTTATCAATGGAAAGAAATCCCTTAAGACATTGTCCTCCCGTTGACCATAATTTCCTTTCCATAGTGAAACACGTCCATTATGGCCATGAAATAACCTAAAAAGACTCAAATGTTTTCCATGATTTGTAAACACACGGGTGCCATGTAAAGTTTCAGGCCCAAAAAAGCACATTTGGGATCCTATAAAGAAAAATTAGTTATTGTATCAAACATTTAAAACTCCTAATTAGCACTTAGTGTTTGTTATTTAACCAAGTTCCATTGAAATAACAGTCATGGGATGTTACCAACGAGTTAACCAATAGATAAATGCACACCACAAATCATACATTCACTGGAACTTCCCCTCCCATGAATGACCATCTAAGGGAAAGGGGCAAAAAAGAAGAAAAGAAGTCAACGAATCACCATAGTCAGCCAATTAGTGTCAAATCATTGGAAACTGCAAATCAAGTGCAAATTTAACCCATGCATCCATGGGTTGACAAAAAGAGTTTATAGCAGCCACAAGCTAATCATTCTACGAGTCTACCCAAATCTGACACAAACTCCTAAAACTTGTTGATTAGAAATTCCCCAAGAAATTTCACTTGGTTCATGAGAGAATGAAAGACAAGTGAAAATAAACTTCCATGAAAGACGAGTGCAAATATCCTTCCATGAATGGATATCACTCTCCAAAATCATTTTGGGCATATTCCAATATGTAGGAGCCAGGGAAACATGGTGCATAACAGCAGTCTATTGTGCCTGAATTTAAACTGCATCAAGGGAACATTTGCACTCTTCACACATTGAACATTGAAGACAATTAATTAATGCCTAACATGACCATAGCAAAAAAAGCATCAAGCAGAGGCTATAACAAGATTATGTGAAAGTGAGAAAGAACACCCATCATGAAGCATCAAGTAATATCATCCACAACATCAACATCACTGTTGGGCAGATTTTAATCGCCTTCGCCTACTAGAATTAACTTCTAGTGTTAAAGGTGGTTTTAAAGCTAATCTACGCGAACGACGGGGGGTAGGATTATGTTCTTCCATGATTGCTGATTAATTTTAACCAAAAATAAATAAACAAAAAGAGGGTAATGCTAGGCAAAAGGGTTTACCAGTAAACTGTGAACTGCAGAATACCTCCTGGCAAGCCAAGAAGTACGGGCAGGAAATCTCCCCGAATGCTATGTTCGGTGTATCACAATTTAAAGGCGGCCGACTCGGTTCACTATGGATGGATAGCACCTAAAAGTTGTCCTCCCAAATATACCCGAAGGTACGTGGAGGCCCAAGTCCGTAATAGCGCTGTCTAATGCGAAACCGCACAGTGAGAGCACCACCTATATACTTATCGTACTGTAACGCCGCCCGAAGGGACGTGCTACGATATACTTACATACGTGGGGTGAGATATCACACTCGGAATGTATCGCAGACAAGTTAACGACAGCTGCTATGTTTTACGACGCCGGAACACGTCTCTATCCTAGACCTTCTAAATGTTATCGTTATGGTTCCAATGCATTTTTAGATAAATTGAGATTAATTTTATGTTGATCTTGCTTAACAATTTGCCTTTCAATGGTACCGCGATGATGTATGTAGAAATTCCTAAATGCAAAATAAGAATGATAAGCAAACTTTTCACTTTTAGTTTTTCAATGAAAGACCTAGCTACAAAGGGAAGAGAGCAAATAATTTTGTGAGCAAGCAAATCAATGAACAAAAGAAAACATTGAGCACAAAACTAAATGCATATTTCCTAATGTTCCTTTTTTGCAAAAAAAACACAATCCTACATGCAAATGCAAGTTTTTCTTTTCAGTTCCTTTAATGCTATGAATGCAAAAAAGAAACTAAGTGCATCAAACAAATGCTTTTTACTTTTTGAGAAATGAAGAATATGAACGACAATTGTATAACTGCCATCATTGCCAGCGTATACATGCCATTTACAAAATGTCAAGGAACTAGATTAAGAAGAAATATCTCAAAGATCGAATTAAAAAGGAAAATAAAACAATCATCATGATACAAGAAACAAAAATATCAGATGTCTTAAATATCAGATTTTCTCTAACTGACAACAATTTGCTTTCTGTCTGCTCAATATTAGTTCTTATTTTTCTGTTATCCATTCTCATTTATTTAAAATTCTCATAAAATTTACATAAAAGGTCCTTCAATTCCCTAATTTATTCTTCATTTTGAGGTTTTATTTGAATTCATCACATTTACTTTGCATTTATAAGGTCTACTTCCTTTTCTTCGTAATTGAATATTTCTCTGAGGAACATGTCCAAAGAAATTATAGCTTATTTTTCCAACAAATTTCCATAATCAGAATCAAGCTTAAAAAAACATCTATGAACCAGGTTCACTTATGAGAATTAACTACATTCTATTTTTTAATAAGAAAAAGGAGGCTTGTATCAAGATAAGACAATCTCTCCATGCAAGGAACAATTTCCAAAGTATAATATTAAATGAATTCCTCAATGTAAGCTATTAACTTCTCTATGGTAGTATCAAACTGGTGTTTCAAGTCAGGATGAAATCATGAGGAGGCTTTCATTGATATTTACTTTTTTGAAAGATATTTTCTAAAGGAATCTACCTCCAAATGTAAGGAATCTCTGTCATTTGCATTTTGAGCAGCTTGAAAATCCATTTCATGTGGCCCAAACATATCCTACCACCTGGAATCCATAATGTTTTACCTACCACTCAACATCTACATCCCAATTTTTGCTCTATCCACTTAACACCAACATTTCAACTGTCACGCACTCTTGAAATATGAAATATGCATACTGTGTTATTTGCACTATCATAATGATATCCAAAATCTGGACCTTTCTTTAAAATCCAAATATTCAAATATCTAGATTTTAAAGAAAGACCCAGATTCAAATTTTCTAAGTTATGAGTTTTCCTTGCTATAATGTTTTGCCTTAATTATTGGGATATCTGAATCATTCTACTCAGTTCCAACTCAAACACTTGTCCACTTGCATCTGACATCACATGTGGCCTATGATATTTCTAACATATCACTTGGGTTATCATAAGTTTTTGCATGTTAGGTTATGTGGCATCACAAATGTGAAATTATGTTGTGTTAGATGTATCATCATTAATAAAGTGTGTTATCTAACATGAGTCATCCTATATGGAACCCAAATCTGGGATATCTAGATTTAGTGTTCCTCTACTCATATTATAGATCATAGAGAGTTCCCCACTTTTTTTTTGAACAAATAATTTTTGAATTAGATGTTTGATTTAAATGATAATGTATAAATTGTTTATAAAATGTGGGGAAAATATCACTTTCCATTCTTTGGTCATACTGTACCTGTTCAAGACTAAAAAAAACAACAATGTTAATATTTTTTGAAATCAGCCAAACTATTGTTATCTATAGTGTATTCTATGATTTTCTCTTTAGATTTTTTCTGTTGAAGTTGAACATGCTTACTACTCACATTGGATGAATTTTTCACCCGTAACTCTTAATTGTTTAATTTTCTGAGTCATGATGTTCAGTGTGATCAAATTTCTACTATTATCATACATCTGAAGCATTGTAGAAATTATTGTTGCTTAAGCCACAACGATCAGCATGGTTGAGCTTTAGTTATTTTCATGCTTTTGAAGTGTTATGAGTTTTCAACTGTGATCTATATTTCCTAGCAGTTTGACCATTTGTTTCATATTTCCTTGTTTGAATTTGAATTCATTGTTCTATGGCAGGTGCTTGCAGATAAGTTACCAGAACTTCTTGACTTTGACAAGGATCTTCCTCATTTAGAAGCTGGTTCAAAGGTAAATTGTGCAGTAGAATGATATATGTTCATGTCTTCTATATTCTTATTCATAACCTTGAGCTGCAATTTCTTTTTCTGTTTTCGATCAGATCCAACTGAAGACCTTGGCAGAGGAGATGCAATCTATAAGTAAAGGTTTAGGGAAGGTTGAACAGGAATTAATTGCATCAGAGAATGATGGTCCAGTGTCTGAAGGATTTAGGAAGGTATTCAAAATGATGAAAAATATGATTCTTTTGTTTTAAGATACCTAATATAAATGAATCAAGAAGCTTTTCGATCTTCTTGCCTCGAAGGTTTCAATCTAGACCTAAAATATAATACCATTAGACATATTTCCAAATTCCAAATTATGTTGCTCATGGACTCTTTTGAATCAGAAGATTCTATAAATTTTGACTCCTAAACTACACTGTCAAAAATCATAGTTGGTTCTATTTTAGTAGTTACTTTTATGAGGCTATATCACTATCATCACATTCTTGTCATAGTAAAATTTCTCTGTGATTGTTTAATGTTGGTATTATTTTTATTAAATATGCCATTTACATGCTCTAGTTGCGTCAAATTCATGGATAAGTGTAATGCTCATGCTTTTGATCATATGATCTAATGGTTGAATATTGCATAGATCACTGCTAAAAGCATTTTCTCTGCTTTTCTTTGATGTTTGACTTTCCAGTGCATTTATTCATGTTCATTTTAAAATTCTTCCTTGATGTGGATTTCTTCTTGCATCAAATTGTTCCGAGTCCTGACAAGAATCTTCTTCGCTCCCTGCCTTCTTTATCAGGATTCAGAACTGTCAGCTGTTTGTTTCTATTTTTTCTAGATACTTGAGGGCTTCCTTAATATTGCTAAAGTTTATGTGGACAGGATTTTGATTATGCGAACCTCTTATCTCCTTCCCTTTCTCATCATAAGTATTAACTGTTTGTTTGTAACTTAATATTTTTTGTAGATACCCAAGGGCTTCCTTAATACTGCTGAAGCTGATGCAAGGTCTCTTACTTCTCTCTATTCGGAAGTGGTATGGATTCTCTCCTTTATACGTCACATCACATGTAATTTTTTGAAGAAATGAGGTATGTTTCTATTGGTAGTGTGATCTGTGACTCTGTCTTGTTATTAACTGGCATCATATCTGAATTGCAGGGTCGGAATGCAGATGCCCTCGCTCTTTATTTTGGAGAAGATCCTGCACGTTGCCCATATGAACAGGGTATTCTTTTGACTTATTTTGTTTTCATCCCATTCTCTCAAATTTATACATTTAGCTTTTCATGTCTCGAGTGTTATTTTTAGTGAATTTGTAATTTTTCAAAAATGGAATGTTATCGTTGTTTGTATCTGGATAAAAGTTCAAGTCACCACTTTATTTACATCATGTAAATTACTAGAGAGAACGGGTGGAATATGTTATTGTTCTGGAGGATGCTGGATTTTTACTATTAGAATGTATGTTGGCAGAGTAGAAATTTTAGTGTTGAAAGTTAAACAAGTACATGATCTGTTCACGTAGCTATTCCTCATTGCAGTTGTGACAGTAAAAAGCTTTGGAATGAAAACTAGGAAACCTGATAACAGACGTAATTATTGTTCACTGATTTTCAGAAAGATATTTCCCGCTTTGACTGGAGAAGAGAGGTTTCTCACAAGCAGAGTTCAATATTTGTCATTTCTTTTGTTGCTTTGAAATCTTCATTATTTTTTTTTACAAGCTAGAGAAAATAATGGGTATTGCTTATATGTATACATCAATCAAATTGACATGCGCCCAGTCATATTAGATCAGAGAAGAGAGGAAGATGAACTATGGGAAGAGATGATAAAAACCAGATTATACTTGTCAAATCAAGATCTTTTTACCCTGTGTTCTTTGAAACTCATCAATTGTGTTACAATTGAATATGCAGTGGTTACAACTCTTGTCAATTTTATGACAATATTTAAGCGAGTCCACCAGGAGAATTGCAAGCAAGCAGAGTTTGAACGGAAGAAAGCTGAGAAGGAGGCCGAGAGAGAGAAGATGAAGCCCTCTCTTCTTAAGAAAGAATCTCGAACATATGTTGTCGTCTGCCATCGAAGCTTCTTTGGTTAGAATGCCATAAAATTGTTTCATGTACTTCGTCAAATGTATATTGCTTTTCCCAACCAGTGACCATAAAAGGGATGTCTCTCAATGAAGTTCATGGTTATCAAGAACTTATCGTCAACGTGGCAAGAAAAAGGAATAATGCTGAAGAAAGGACTCATGTGCCAGATTGTTCAGGTGGGATTGACAAAACTTATTTCGGACATAATTGCATCTTTTAGAAGCAAAGGTATTAGTGGGCCGAGGGATAGACACCTGTCGTATCATTATTAATAGCAAACAACAGAAGAGTCAAGCATTGATGATGCGAGATTTCAGTAATGTAGTTTCTGTATAGATGAGATTTTTCAAAGCAGTTTTGCATGTTTTATCCAAGAAGCTTCTTGTCTGTTTTCTTCATGCTAGATAATGTCCAAAGGGTACTCTACATATAAGTGTATCCTGTTCATTTCTTATGTTCTTTATGCCTGTCATGAAAGTTTATGTTTGTTTCTGTAAAGAATATTTCAAAAATATCGTATGCTAATATTTAACCATATTGCAACTTTCCATTTCTAAACATGAATTCTTTTTGTAGAGGATGGGTAACCTTGATATGCATTTCTGTTGAGTGCTTAATTGACTAAAATTTTGTGTTGTTTTCCATAGGTTAGGAACCTTTATTTTCAGGCTTGTAAATCTGAAATTGATCTTATTATTTTGGAGAATCTAGCCATCTTCAACTTTATGGAAAAGTGTTTAGATTCTTTGTTGGAGTTTGTCTGGAAGCACATCACTAGGCTTTCCATTTTCAGTTTATTTGCTGCCATTTATTATGCTCACTTGACACTCTAGGTGAGACTGGAGGGCATCTCCATATGATGTAGATCTGTACTTATGCAGACAAACTTTAACTCTCTGTTTAACTGTTCCAACTCACTCTTTTTTTGAACACTGCAGATTGAACATTGCAGATTAAAAATCCAACATTCTCCTTCATAATTCTTGTTTCCTTCATAAATGTAATCTTCCCATAACTCATTTTTGTCATCATGGCCTCAATGCCTATATGGCTACATTGTAATTGCAGATCAATCCTTCCCCTTTAGGTTGATGGAAATTATCAATACTATCTACGTTCATCCTCTACATGCTTTTAGTAACAATCACTGACTTGTTAATGACCATAACCTGTATAGTTAGTCACTGAATGTATAGTTAATATGAGTAACAATCACTGATATGACTATAATAGAACCTGTAGTCTGTCATATGTGCTTAGTTTCACCTTTACACTAATGATTAGGCTTATTACCATAACTATCCATATTGAACAGAGTGAGTTTAAGCATGATTACTGTACTTTCCATATCTATTGGTACCTTATGAGTAATACAGCTCTTTGTACAGAAAGCTCTGACTAGTGTATGTCTAATGATTACCATTCAAGCTGGGTTCAAATCATCAAGCTACAAGGTAAGTTATTAGCTATAAGTAATATCATAGGTAAGTAATATCATAGGTTACAGCTTAATACCAATCACACAGCTTAAGTAGATCCATGGAATTAGTACTATTAGCTTCCACTGAATACTGTGATTACTGATACCAAGTTCAAGCTATAGGCCCCTAGTAATATGATACACATTAGTAACCATAATGATCACCATTACTTTCAACAGCTCTATACAGCTAAACCAATGAGGTATGTAAACATGTATGAATTACGTCATTCTCCTTATACCTATTAAAGATTAGGGAATACAGGTAATAAGCAGGTCTATTCAATATGTACTTACCCTATAGAGTAGAGTGTAATCATTACTAATGGTTGAATCAGTGCCATAAGTAGAACCATGGAAATCAAAGTAATGAGGAAACAGAGCTTGTTACATTAGGATATGCGTATACAGTGATTACAGTCTATCCATATGTATTGATTATGGAGAGAACGGTACTCTATATACCAATAAGAAAAAAGGTATTTATATAATAGGAATGACTAAGATCTAGAACCCCGGGATATCATGTTGTATATTGATTAGCTTGTCACCTTTGTACCTTATCTAAGCTTATGACAAGCTATGGAATTAGAACACAATAGTTACACATGACTCTTTCTAACCATGCTTGTTTACCTAATCACTTTCTTGTCTCATTCTCATTACACTCGGCAAAGTAATAGCACAGATATTTTATAAGTAACATCATCTAAAGGTTGACCTATCAGTACTAACCTAATAAATACATGTATAGATATGATAAAGTACGTGTATCACAAGTTGGTTATCTCCCTAATAGTTTTGTCATCATGGCCTCAATGCCTATATGGCTACATTGTAATTGCAGATCAATCCTTCCCCTTTAGGTTGATGGAAATTATCAATACTATCTACGTTCATCCTCTACATGCTTTTACTCGGGACTTGTTGGTATTGGACTTTGGTTCTTTAGCTTTAACTCCACCTGTGATTGGAACTATGCCCCTTGCTCTTATGTTGACTTTAGATTTTGCACAAGTTTGACCATGGATTTCCAAATGCGGTCATCCTTGGTTATTGCCAAGGTACCTGGGATACCATCGCCTTCGTGTGCTCTGATTCCTGCTATACTTCCCAAACAACCCTCACACGCCTCAATTGAAAGTGTATGGAAAGCTCATGTTATGCCATTGGTGGTGCAACATACTCAACCTATATTTCCACTACTTCTCTATATTTTACATGTAAAACTACAGTTCATGGTCTGAGCTTCCTCTGTGTTGATCTCTGATATACTTCCCAAACAACCCTCACATGCCTCAATTTACGGTGCACAGAGAACTTATGTTATGCTGGTGCAGGGTGCCCAACATATATTTCAATCTCTTGTTTACATTTGAACTGCCAAAACTGCAATTCATGGCCTGAGATGTAGGACTTATGTAATTTCTACATAATTATAACATTTTTTATGGAATTAACTAATCCTTTACTAGAAACAATTTATCAACCCATAATTCAACACAAACCTTACATTACACCATTATCATCTTAAACATTACAACTTGTATGAAAGTGAGAGTAGACTTCACAGTTGGCTACAGAGAGGACAGTAGAAAAAGGAGACTGCAGACATAGTTCTCGGAGGCTGGAAGGTCACTCTATAGAGTGTGGGCATTGTGTTAGATTTTTTTTCACTGATTTTCAGAAAGATATTTCCCGCTTTGACTGGAGAAGAGAGGTTTCTCACAAGCAGAGTTCAATATTTGTCATTTCTTTTGTTGCTTTGAAATCTTTATTATTATTTTTTACAAGCTAGAGAAAATAATGGGTATTGCTTATATGTATACATCAATCAAATTGACATGCACCCAGTCATATTAGATCAGAGAAGAGAGGAAGATGAACTATGGGAAGATATGATAAAAACCATATTATACTTGTCAAATCAAGATCTTTTTACCCTGTGTTCTTTGAAACTCATCAATTGTGTTACAATTGAATATGCAGTGGTTACAACTCTTGTCAATTTTATGACAATATTTAAGCGAGTCCACCAGGAGAATTGCAAGCAAGCAGAGTTTGAACGAAAGAAAGCTGAGAAGGAGGCTGAGAGAGAGAAGATGAAAGTTTCCCCTCTTAAGAAAGAATCTGAACAGCCATTGTTGTCTGCTATCAGAAGCAAAATTGGTTAGAATGCCATAAAATTGTTTCATGTACTTGGTCAAATGTATATTGCTTTTCCCAACCAGTTACCATAAAAAGGATGTCTCTCAATGAAGTTCATGGTTATCAAGAACTTATCGTCAACATGGCAAGAAAAAGGAATAATGCTGAAGAAAGGACTCATGTGCCAGATTGTTCAGGTGGGATTGACAAAACTTATTCTTGGTCAGTACTGTACCTTTTATAAATTAGAAGGTATTAGTGGCTTAGGGATAGACACCTTGCTGTATCATTATTAATAGCAAACAACAGAAGAGTCAAGCATTGATGATGCGAGATTTCAGTAATGTAGTTTCTGTACAGATGAGATTTTTCAAAGCAGTTTTGCATGTTTTATCCAAGAAGCTTCTTGTCTGTTTTCTTCATGCTGGATAATGTCCATAGGGTACTCTAAATATAAGTGTATCATGTTCATTTCTTATGTTATTTATGCCTATCATGAAATTTTATGTTTGTTTCTGTAAAGAATATTTCAAAAATATCGTATGCTAATATTTAACCATATTGCAACTTTCCGTTTCTAAACATGAATTCTTTTTGTAGAGGATGGGTAACCTGATATGCATTTCTGTTGAGTTCTTAATTGACTAACATTTTGTGTTGTTTTCCATAGGTTAGGAACCTTTATTTTCAGGTTTGTAAATCTGAAATTGATCTTATTATTTTGGAGAATCTAACCATCTTCAACTTTATGGAAAAGTGTTTAGATTCTTTGCTGGAGTTTGTTTGGAAGCACATCACTAGGCTTTCCATTTGCAGTTTATTTGCTGCCATTTATTATGCTCACTTGCCACTCTAGGTGAGACTGGAGGGCATCTCCATATGATGTAGATTTGTACTTATGCAGACAAACTTTAACTCTCTGTTTAACTGTTCCAACTCACTTTTTTTTTGAACACTGCAGATTGAACATTGCAGATTAAACATCCAACATTCTCCTTCATAATTCTTGTTTCCTTCATAAATGTAATCTTCCCATAACTCATTTTTGTCATCATGGCCTCAATGCCTATATGGCTACATTGTAATTGCAGATCAATCCTTCCCCTTTAGGTTGATGGAAATTATCAATACTATCTACGTTCATCCTCTACATGCTTTTAGTAACAATCACTGACTTGTTAATGACCAGAACCTGTATAGTTAATCACTGAATGTATAGTTAATACGAGTAACAATCACTGATATGACTGGAATAGAACCTGTATTCTATCATATGTGCTTAGTTTCACCTTTACACTAATGATTAGGCTTATTACCATAACTATCCATATTGAACAGAGTGAGCTTAAGCATGATTACTGTACTTTCCATATCTATTGGTACCTTATGAGTAATACAGCTCTTTGTACAGAAAGCTCTGACTAGTGTACGTCTAATGATTACCATTCAAGCTGGGTTCAAGTGGAAATAACATTTTGTGCTCAATGGGGTGATAAAAAGGACTTTCAATACTATCTCACAGATTTTTCCATGGTGAAAAAAAAACATATGAAAACGTAGACGAATTCATGAAATGATTCATTAAGATTTACAACAATATCCAAAATGAAATTAAATCCACTCCCATCACTACCATGGTTAACTTGTCTATTCTTCTCAACCCCCAATCTTCCTGTCTATTTGAATGTATGTTTGTTTCCTGCTATTAAAGCCAACATTAGTTACTGTAGGGTCGAACAAGTGAGTACATATAAATTAAGCAAACTCTTTCAAAACGGATTCAAGGCCTTCAGCCTATTTAAACAATGATGTATGTTTAAATTTTCACCTGATTTCTTTCATAAGTATATGTCTGTTTTTATGCAATAATCATCAGCTTGTCCGACAATATAATTGTCTATAACTGTTTCATCAAAATTTGAATATCATATATATCTTTTGGTTTTCTGAATTTTTTGAAGTTTTGCACTTGAAGAAGAACATGCCTTTTTAAGGAAGAATTCTAGCTGGGATATTAATCAGTATTTATTTCTTGGGCATGAAACTGGTAGATGCTATAAGAATGCAAGGAAGTGACAGAAAAACTGAAGCTGCATTGTCAAACTCGGGACTTGCAATGACTCTTGTACAAAAAATTCTATGGGCTGATTATCATGAAATTATTCTCAAATTGAGTGTTCCATTTACACATTGTTTTCAAGCATGGCCTAGTGGAATGCTGCAGTTAAATGTTGTACAAAACAGATTTCCTCCAGAAGATTAAGATGGGAAAATAAAAATATTCAGAGATTTTGGGAGTTTCCATCAAAACATACACATCTTTTGAGAAATAGAATAAATATTTAGCAGCAGTAGAAGAGGTATTTTGCTAAATATGACTAGAAAGGCTTACTCTCATTGCTCAAAGCCCATTCTGCATAATAGTTGTAGGAGGGCTTGAACATGTGGTGAAACACCAAAGACAATTAAATTGTCTATTGCAAGTCTCAAGTTCCATTCTCAAGCCATGCTGCCATTAGTATTTGGTTTGCTGGACTATGACGACATAGTAAGAAATATAGCTCCAAGTATTGTAATTATACCATGCTTCCATTACTATTTGGTTTGCTGGACTGTGAAGACATCATAAGAAATATAGCCCCAAGTATTGTAATCACACCAATCTTTATTCCAGTGATTAATATAATTAACTTCAGAGAAGTGTGATAAGGCTTTTAAAATAAATTAATCAGGATATTTATATGGAAAGACTTCTTCCATGGTCAAAGTCTCGAGCAAGAAGGCTGTGTATTTCCATTATGTTTGAATTGGCATTCGTGGTATATAAGCAACTTATGTGGGCTTATATGGCACAAGCTCAAGAGGAGGAACAAGATAGAACTTATTGTTTCTGTGATTCCACGCCCAACAATAATTATAGGAAGGCCTTAACCCTTGAAGTTTTTGACCATTATGTTAAGATCGACACTTGTATTTGGGAGAACATTCCGCTGTGTATAGGATATGCAATACATCCCGTGCAGAAATATTGTCAGATAAATTTTAGATTAAACAACATCTAAGCTCAAATCACTCCAAGAAAGGGAATGAAGGTGCATACCCTTGAACAGACTGGCGAAAAGCGGTGTTGGAGTCTGGACTCTGAGAGCCTCGAGCGAGCTTGTAAATGCGGCGTGTGCGTCGGCTCTGGCAAGTGTTATCTCCCACAACAGTGAATGCCAATACCATATTTTTCGAACTGTATATCTCTGTTATATACCAACTATGGAAGGACCCTAACAACGAACGGACCAGAGAGTGTCGGCCTGGCTCAGCCAGCAAGAAGATTTGTGTCCAGCGACCAGCCACCTCTCCAAACCATTGAAAAAATTGGGGCGAATCACTGTAACTCCTCATTTGGACCCTGTAAATCCAGGCGAATGCCATGGAAATTTTCTCCATAAGAAAAAAATCGGGCGAATTTCATTTTTCCAGTGTTATGCGCCCTTTTTTTTGGTGGGCTAATACTTAATAAATAATTATTTTTAAAATATTTATTGGGCTAACTTTTTAAACTATAGAAAATGGGTTTTATGTAAAAAATTAGCCCTATTAAAATTGAAAATCCCTTAAAATTCGCCTTTGGGCTAAAATTCGCCCCTAAAATTATCCCTGGTAGATAGCCAAGGATTTCCTTTTCATGGCCAACATGATAGCTCAGGTCCTGCTAGGGTGCTGCATCAACCAAAGTTATCTAGGGACATAGTTTCCTATGTAGAGGGTTGTTTCTTCTTGGATGTGCTAGTTGACTATGTTTGCAAAATGCATGCTAAAAAATATATTGACATGGATGTTGCAGCTCGAGATAGGGATTTCTTTTTGTGTAGAAAAGATGTTGTTAACATATATAATTGTCTAATGAAAGGAAATTATCAGTTGCATAAGAAGGATGAAATGAGTGTGAACCTTTGGTATAGGAAACACCAAAATGATTTTTTCTTTTATCAAAATCCCAATGGTGGAGATGTCCCTTTTATAGTTGGAATTCAGATGAAGTGGATGTTGGAGAACATGGTGAAGCTATCGAATAATAACCTAATAGCCATGGATTCGACATTCAACACGAATAAGTATGGGGTGAGTGTATTAAGAATGATTGATCTAGTAAAATAACTTGATTAATAATGATTGATGATTTGAGGTTTATGATCTATGTATTTTGAATGTGATAGTATCAATTGTACACACTCGTCGTGTTTGATCACCAACAAAGTGGGGTGCCAGTTGCATGGGTGGTGGCATCACATAATACATCACAGGACATTTCGATATCGTTGGATCAGCTCATGCATAGGTGTCACCAAGTTGATCATAGTTGGAAAGTTAATGCTTTCATGGTTGATGATGCATTGGCTGAAATTGGTGCTTTAAGGTAACTTCAATATTCTTATTTTACAGTACAACTTGTATTTATTACAAAAATAACATGCTTGAAATGAATTGAATGTGGCAGGAGAATCACAAGGTGCAATGTTATCTTGTGTGTTTGGCACGTACGTAGAGCATGGCTAAGAAATGTGAATCGACTGGCCAGTAATCCAGAAATAGAAAAAGAAATGTTTAGTGATTTCGGTTTAATTATGAATTATTGTTCCAATATTGAAGTGAGCACTACAATTAATTCTTTCTTCAACAAATTTGTTGATGAGGAAAAGTTCCTAGAATATTTCCACAGGAATTGGGTTGCTGGTGACAAGATTTGTAAGTTGAAAAACTCTTAAGTTACATTTATCTTTCCGGTTTGAAATATGGATGAAATGTCTTCATTAACCCAAATTTTATGCAATTAGGGATGTGGGTCAAAGGTTGTCGGGATTTTCCCCATGCAAATCAGGAGACAAACAATGTTGTGGAATCATATCACTGTTACCTAAAGACAAAATTTCTATCTGATAGAAGAAAGAAATTTTTTCGTAGGATGGATTGGTTGATATATTTCTTCTAAAAAATGTTGAACCCTGTTATCAGTTTAAGGAAATTCTAAAAAATGAAGGATTTTTAAATAATTACAAGAAAGAGAAATAGTTGGAATCATCAATGGAAAAAGCAGAAAGAATACCAGATAGTGATTGCAGCACTCATTTGCAAATGTCTCATGCTTTTTGGGCGAGGAGTCAATCTAAAGTTAATAAGAAATATATTGTCACTTGTCATTGTAAAAATTTCATAACTTGTGATTGCTCATGGTCTATTCGTGGAAACATATGCAAGCATGCCATAAAGGCGAGTTGGTTGTGTTCCAGTTCAATGGCTTCAAACCAATTACAAAATCATCAAAGCACAACCGAGTCATACAATGACCCTCCTGAGATAAATATAGAGGCAGTATCCGATCTTCCTGAAGATGCAAACACAACTGCCATGGATAGTCGCAATGTTGATGTAAATATTGAAGAAATTGATATGGCGAAGGAGGAGTTATTTGGCTACTTAGACCTGGTTCGAAACAGTCCTCCTGCTACTTTGACCAAGTTTGAATAGCTGATTTCTTTAGTTAATTTTTTTTTGGATGATTCCAACAATCTTCATATTATGGATTATGAATTCAAGTGTGGATTGGGTGATTTTGAGTTTTCTTTGAAGAGGAAGAAGAGTTTCCTAAGCCCCAAAAAGAGAAGAAAAACAAGGCAACACAATGCAAGATTGGAAATTGACTTGAATATCCCTGCAGATGAAGATGAATCATTTCAGTTTGAAAAACTCAACAAGTGAGGTCACCCTCGCGCCAACAATGAATGCTTTTCCAGGTTTCTTATGCACAATTTTGTTTTCAATTTGATATTAATATTTATTCTTGTATTAGCTGTATTTGATGTATTAAAGTTTTGTTGACTATGTCCATGTATGTTTGATAGGTGGTGAGGGTATGGTTGGAGATTTCTCTAATTTGATGGAATTGTCATTTAAGGTGATTAAATAACTCCATGCATTTATACTCAGTCTTTTAATTCATTGATTGTTTTGTAAGTCATGGAAGATAGCTTTCAAGTGGTTTTTCATACTTGCATAGTTGCATGTATTGGTGTGCAAACAATAATCTGATATATAAATTCGAATAAAAACAATGGAAATGTAACAAAATGATTAGAGGAACTGCAATGAAATTGTAACTAAACATGTCAAACACAATTTTACCAGTTTATTATAACTAAAAAAACAAATTTGAGAGTTAAATATTAAAACATCAAATATAATGCCTTTGTTGTCTATGAGTTGCTACAACGGTGTCCCATTGTTGCAGCAACAGTGACCCAGTGTTGCAACAACGGTGAGCCAGTGTGTCAGCAATGGTGGCCTAGTTTGTCAATTTGAATCTGTGGATGAAGGGGGACATTCACGAAGATTGCTGATACAATAATTACTATGTCCTTGTTCATCGGGACGAAGATACCCTCTTGTCTCCATAATTACATTCCAGCAATCAGATTATTCTTTTTTTGTTAGCGTATATTTCTTTTTATATACCCTTGTTGGAAGCTAGATCATTGGATACTGAAATCTATGACCTATCCAGTGATTCCCACACTATCCCATAGCAATAATATATTGAGCAACCCTTGTTAATGTTGTCTTTAAGTTGATGTAGTTAAATGGATCTTTATTTCGGGGTTGTTTTCCCATGCTATCCCACCTTGCTTTACATCCTCCCTATGCCTTAGTTTCCAATAAATGAATCTGGCATGCAAAATATGCAATGGTCATCTCCCTATTCTTGGAGACAACCTCTGCTAATTCTGGAGAGTTGATGTATTTTTGATGATCTTCTATCACCTCCACAGGTTTGGGATGTTCTCCTCTAACCACAGAAGGTTCTCGAAATTATGCAAATAAATGTTCAGATCATCCAAACAACTGCTCTAATTTCTCAAATACAATACAAATGCCCTCAATTGGACATCCCCTGTAACATGGTTGGGATTCCATTTTGTATTATAAGGTACCAAAAAATTATGTTGGTACAGTTCACAGAGAAAGTCTTTATCTTGATCACAAATTGACATATATGCCTCCAAGAAACCATCATTGCTTTCAACCTGGAGAGGGATATTTTGGATGATAGCATTCTTTTTAAATATCATGAATTTTTTCAGTCAAGTACGCGTAGTAATTGGTTTAAGGAGCCCTACAACTGAGCACACCATCCATTAGCTATCCGAGTTCTTTCTTTTCCTTCTCCAACTTGGTCACTCTCATTTTCAGCTTAGCCACTATTTTTTTATGTCTTCGTAAAACTTTGTTTTGATATTCTTCTTCAATATCTTGGCAAGGTCA
The DNA here is from genome assembly GCA_034641835.2 of Pinus albicaulis. NCBI lineage: Eukaryota > Viridiplantae > Streptophyta > Pinopsida > Pinales > Pinaceae > Pinus > Pinus albicaulis. Next base: position 1,525,086,732 of record CM076582.1, on the reverse strand, counting down.
GGAAGTGATTTGTTGTGCACACTTTAAGGCATTTGGTGTCTCGGATATGCGTATTTAGACAACTGTAATTTATCCTTTGGTTCCTCATCATCTTTTTGCTCACCAATGTCTTTGGTCAGTTTGATCTCTGGTTCCTCATCCTCTGTTAGTTTCATATCTCGTTGTTGTTCCTCTGTATGGAAAACTGTGATTTTGGTATGGGACTCTGCAACTTCAATGTCATTAGTCTATTTTTTCCAAGGGGTATATCTTGTTGGACCCTGGGAGAAGGAATACCTATGTCTTTAGAGGAGAGGAATAACCTGTTTCTAATTTTATTTGTTTATTTAGAGGAGAGGAATAACCTATTTCTGGGTTAATAAATAAACTCAGAAACAGGTTATTCCTCTCCTCTAAAAAGTATTTTCACCTGTATGGATTCTCTATTTAAAAAAATACCTATGTCATCAATGGGTATGGACTCTGCAAATTCAATGTCATCAGCATGTTTTTTTTCCAAGGGATATATTTTGTTGGACCCCTGGAGAAGGAATACCTATGTAATCAATGGGTATGGACTCTGCAACTTGGGCCAAGCAATCTAATCTATCAGAAGTTTCTTTTTGTCTGAGCTCATATGTTAGGGTTTTAACTTTGATCTATAGTTGTCTATTTTTCATCTGGAAAGTCGTATTCTTCCTTAACAATGAAATATACAGAGGAAGATGTTAACACTTACTTACTTTGGCAATGTGTTTCTTTCTCAATTCTGGTGGTTCAGTTGGTTGGTCCTCCTAAGCATCCCCATAAAATTCTAGTTGTGCAGTTGATTGATCCTCCTGATCATCACCATACAATTTTGGTTGTGCAGTTGGTTGGTCCTCCTGATCATCCACAAACAATTCTGGTTGTGCATTTGATTGGTCCTCCTGATCAACCCCAAACAATTTGGGTTGTGCAGTTGGTTGGCCCAACAATTTTTCCCTATACAATTGTTGGTACTCCTCTTCATCCGCATACAACATTTGGATTGAGATAAGGCCATCTGAGCGGTACCATTCGCTTAGATCCACTAGGTATTCATAGTCAGAATTAGGAGAGGGAAGCTTATCAACTTGTTCTTTTGTGTTAGCAAGCTGGCCTAATCCTTACTCCATGCATCCTTGTTGCATGCATCCTTCGTCCATGACCCCTTTAATTAATACATCCTGTGGATACTCTTGCTCTTGCTCTTGCTCTTCTTCTACTGCTATCTCTTATGGGAGGGTTTGAGGAACTGGAGCATAATGACCTCTCTTTCCCATGTTCTTCTTGGCTTTTAGCAGTGCTGCTGGGTGTTTCCTGTATCCTCTTAATCTTTTGGTCGCATGTTTACTCCCCAATATTTTTACTTCATCATCATCATCTTGGCCATCTCCTTTATGTGCAGCTTTAGCAGCAGAAACCCTAGAAACCCTCCTAGTTTGAACACATGGTGGCTCAGTTTCCATATGGAAAGGTTCAGTGGGAATTTTTGCAGGTGGGAGGTCATGGGGCGGAGTTGCCGCTAAGGGGTCATGGGGTGGAGTCGCCACCGAGGAGTCATGGGGTGGATTTTCTGCTGAGAGGGCATGAGGTGGAGTTTCCGCTGAGAGGTCATGGTGTGGAGTTGCAGCTAGGGGTCATAGGGCGAAGTTGCAGCTTGGAGGTCATGGGGTGCATTTGCAGCTTCAACATGCAATGGCCTTCCAACTAGTTCATCCCAAGTTCTCCCTTCCCTTTGCAGTGTAGCAACCACCAAAATTTTAATAAGGCATTGGTGGGAAAGGATTTCGAGTGACCACTTTGATTTCTGCACACCTCGGGCCATTTGGTCTAAGGTTTTTGCAAGAAATAAAGGCATGTTGAGAAACTTGCTCTGACGCATGTGTTTTAACAAGCAGAGGTGCTTATAATAAATAACCACATACCTTCCTTCACAAGTGAAAAATCTCTGGACAAGGAATGCAGCATCCGACCAGGGTTGTGGTAATGACTTCCTCTCATATCCTGGGCCACTCTTGATCAGTCGTTTACCTGCATCAAGGAAATTCCTCACAATATCAGGTTGGGGTTTTCGGGGTGCAAATCACTTTTCTCTCGTCTGGAGTAACCCTGACACTTCAGCGATCGCCTCTTCTGTTGCATGCACCACTGTCCCTGCTACCTTTGATCTACCCTCCCTGTAATGCATGGCGAATTCTAGGGCTATGTCATTGTCATGCCACTGAAACCTGCAAATATAATCTATCCAGCCGACCTGTTCAAATAATTGTTTAATGGGTGGAAATGCGTCTAACAACTCTTCGACACTGTCATGGTGTATTCTTGCACCTCCCATATCTAGTCAGAGTTTAGAGCGGCTTTGGTTGTGTTAGCTATTTGCAAGAGTTCGAATGTGGGACAATGGCACAATGGAAGAGTTGGGGTAATGGGTACAGTAATAAATTAATAATGGGGACAGGTTATTTATGGCGGTGTCCGTATGCAGAAATGTGTTGCCGCAAGGGGTTGGGAAATAGATATGCGGAGGGTTAAATGAAAGTCATCTCAACCACATGATGAATATCATTGATTTTTCATTTCCAATTAATCTTTTGACAGTTATATGAAACCCCACAACCCAGCCAACCACTCTTAAGAATTTTTTTAAAAGTTTAATTATAAAGTTCTAAATACTAATAAAAATAAAATAATCAAACTTTTTTATATATTGTGTTCATTGTACCTTCAAGACAGGACAAAATTACTTTATGAGTTGATCGTTAAATAAGGTGCGATGCGGTAAAGAGTTTATAATGATAATTGAAGTTATTCAAGCTTTTTAAAACATATCTTCGAAATAGGAGATTGAAGTTACTTTAATTTAAAAAAAATTAAAATTACAATATATAAATATGTATCAATATGCTTGGTAAGATGTGAAAATAAAGAGTCCACGCTTTAACAATGCATTCCATTATGAAATTTTTGACCTATCTACTAACACCACATGTGAATTTTTTCATAATCAAAAGATTGGCTTTTTATTAAAACTTTAGACAGAGTTTATATGAGATTCTGAAGACAACAAACCTTGAATCTTGAGATCAATAGTCTTTGTATGGCTCGATTTTGTATAAACATGTTATGATGGGGATGAATGTTCCCCTTTAGAAGTCCATGTGAAGCTAACTTTTCAATTCATTCAAATCATAAAATCATATATACCTTAATGCTTTTCAAAGCATATCCCTTGGAATTATTTACTTGCATTGGTACTTGTGTGGGCTCTATTCTCAGTACATAACAATGTTAAAGAGTTGGATTGTCAAGATAACTTCATTGATTTGCAAGTTCTTCATATTATTTTCTCTGTTTGCAGGCTATAAAGGACAAATAATGATTGAGATATAAGCTATCTTGGTTGGCTTGTAACCAAGGGTATCTCACATAATTTCTCAATGAAGCTCATAATTTCGCATAAGAATTAGAACTCATTATAGTAAAAAAAGAGGCTTGTATAAATTATGGGAGCATGTGCTGCTCATGGATAATGAATGAATAAATGTTCATAGAAGTTGGAATTGTGAAGGTGTATTGAAGACATTATAATGAATAAATAGTCTTGTTTTGTAGCATATTTTGGAATCTTCTATTTGTTGATAAAACTATTAAATACATGACAATGCTTCTGTACATGTGCCAGTGCAGTTGAATGAGATTGGAATTTGACTTCCAGAATAAAAGGCATAATAAAAGAATCCATCACATAATCTAATGACATAACTAAACTGTAATAAAAATGTAATTCCATTAATAGTATTACTGAAAAATACATTTTCTACATACATGTGTTGAGATATAAGACCAAAAAATAGTGAGGCCATCTATAAAAAACAACTCATACAAAAATTATGGAGATCAGGTTGCTCCAATCTATCTCAAAAAATATGAACACAATAATATTACTCCCTCCATAATAACCCCAATCCCAATTAGAGAAACAATACATTCATTAGTAGGCAATCTATAACGATGCCTATCAATAATACTATGGAGCACATGTTGGCTCCACAAATCTACCACATCCACGTCCTTTGGATGTTGCTTCAAAAAATATTGAATCACAGACCCTTTGGACATCAGATTGGTACATAATCTAAAAACCGTGGAATTGTGAAGCAATGGATTTTGCGTGTTGGTGAAGGGGCTTTAGGTTAGGTCTTCTAACTTGAAAGGTACCATTCATATAGTTGATGATTAGCTCGGAGTTAGTGTGAGTGACAATGTCATTTGCACCATAACTCTGTGCAGTCATGAGGCCCTCGATCAATGCATGATAGTATGCCTCATTGTTCGTTGTAATCCCAGGTAATTCTTTACTATTTTGATAAACTTAGCTCACGGCTTCATTATGAAGCACGAACCTTGTTCGTGTATTCCCTGGGTTTGGGTGGTACCATATCTGGATAGCTAGGACCCATTTTGCAACCATATGCAAAACAAGAAAATAATTTAATTAAATATCGTTAATAGAGTTGCCGCTCTATCTACGAAATAAATAAAAAAAATGAGGTTTGCAATTTTCTTAATATAAATAAAAATTTTATTAATTTCAATTGCGGCAACACATTGTTACAGTGGCGACAACTTGCTGTTGCTGCCACTGCGCAAAATTAAAACTTACAGTGGCGCCAACTCGCTGTTGCCGCCGCTGCAACAACGAGTTTCCACCACTGCTCAAAATTTAAATTTATAGTGGCGGAAACTCCCTGTTGCCGCTAATGCAACAGCGAGTTGCCACCACTGCTCAAAATTTAAATTTACAGTGGTGGCAACACACTATTGCAGTAGCGGCAACACGCTGTTGTTGCTACTGCAACAACAAGTTGTCGCCACTGCTCAAAATTTAAATTTACAGTGGTGGCAACACACTGTTGCAGTAGCGGAAACACACTGTTGCCGCTACTGCAACAGAGAGTTGTCGCCACTGCTCAAAATTTAAATTTATAGTGGCTGCAACACACTATTGCAGTAGCGACAACTCGTTGTTGCCGCTATTGCGACAGCGAGTTGCTACTCTCTCTGCAAAATAAATAAAATATGAAGTTTGAAATTTTGATAATATTATCACTGAAAGTCATTTTTTACAGTGGCGTCAACTCGCTATTGCCACTATTGCAACAACGAATTGCCGCCACTGCTCAAGAGTAAATTTGCATTATATAAGAGGAAAAACACCTTAAACGAGAAATTTACTTACCTCTGCTGCGCTGCTTTGCTGCTGCTCTTCTCTACTGCGCTGCTTTGCTGCTGCTTGCTTAATTGATGATCAATTGATTGGCTCATTGTGATTCTTGTCCTTTGCTGGTCTGCTGCTCTGTTGAGTCTTGAAGACAGAAATGGAGCAGCAGACTTAGGCGTCAGAATGCACAAATACTCTCGATAGAAGGAGTTGACGGAATAACGAGGAAGGCGCGTCGACGAAATGAATAGGTGAGAGCAAGATTTTGAAATCGATTTTGGGCGGCAACTCCAGAGCTGAGGTTGGTAGCCTCCATTACTCTGAAGCCAGTCATCTCCGTCGTTTGGTTTCAAATTTGAATTCATGTCACTTTCGCCCTGAAATTGGCCGCATGAGCTCATCTGGCAGTTCGTACGAGAGTACCCAAACATTGACGGTTAGCTCGTTACGGAAACAACAGACGAGGAACGTTAACTCTAACGTCATGGGACGGAGACGGAGAGGAGCGTGGAGCCCGCGATCGCCAAAGAGATCCGCCGAATGAATACGCATAACCCAAGGGCATTCCTTCAAATGATTAGCCAACTCCCTACATATCATCCCAACTCACGGAACACGGTTATCGTTATCCATATATCTATCAGGTGGGGTAGCTACCACGTTGGACTGTTTGCTAGCATTAAACATCCCGTCCTTTCTTTATCACACGTTGCCGTGTGGCAGTCTGAGGGTGCGCGGGGAGGGAGAGGTTCAACCCTGCCGGCGGATCTACGTCTAAAAACATATAAATAGACATATAGAATCTCAGTGCTTGACATGCTCTCTGTACATTCTGTGATTTCAGATAATTCTTTCTCAGCTTATATATCCTCTGATTCTTGCTCGTTCTAAGTTAATAATTACATTTACAATGCTTGATCATGAGAGCACTCCCCTCCTACTAAGTGAAGACGACTTTGACGAAACGCCCGCCTGCTCATCCTCTCGCCCTAAATTATCGATACCGCGTTTGTTCCTGTGCTCTACTTATGGTATAGGCCGCCTCAGATTATGCGCTAATGATAAAATTTACGGAAGGCCAAAAGAAAAAGTTGCAGAAGCGGGAAGGAAGCGGAGCTTCGGCGGAAGAATACAGATCACGTGGAAATTTTTTGTAAGCGTCGTGTTCAAGAAGGGCGGCCGAAGCCGATCATGTAGGCCTAAACGTCCCCAGTTTCAGTACGATCCACAGAGTTATGCCCTCAATTTCGACAACGGACTAAGCGAATGGTGATTCAAGTTTCGGATCCAATTTCAATCTCAAATCTAAATTGATTCAATTGGGAGGAACCGATTGTATAAATAGAATTGAAATTTGTAATTGGAGTTTCAAAATTCCTCTGGATGAGAACTGCGGCAATTTATCAGCTGTACGATGGAAGTGAATTAATCATGTTTACAGCGGGCCGATAACAGAGTCGGTGTACTAGACATCGCTGTTATTTCAATAAACGTATTAATTACAGATTATGGACTCATGTGCAACTTTGTAAAACTGAATTTTCATAATAATGCAAAAGAGTTCAGCTTCGATTTTGAACGATAATTCTTCGAATTACATATTTGGTCTTTTTGCTTTGTCAAGTTGTCTGTGTGTCTTTCAGAGATGATTACTTGTTTAATCTTACTAGATTAGTTTTTGGATTGAGATATTGGGATTTTATTGAGGGTATTGAGAAATTGGGATTTTAACGAGGGTATTTAAGATTTAGTCCATGCCAGCTTTTAATATGTTTGGATTTTTGTCAGCTTTAACAGTATACTATTACCCTCTATTCTATACCTTGTGAACCTTCAAATTACATATTACATAAATGGTCAGTTGAAAATTATTTCTATTTTTCTACCATTCTGTTTTAAAAAATTTGGAAAAATGCATTCATGCTAAACAGAAACATGTTTTTTTAACTTCTGTTTTCTCAGAATTCCGTTTTAAGTATTTGGAAATATGCATTCATGCTGGTTTATTTCTGGATACAAACTTTATGAATGAGCGATAGCGAAAATATTTAGATGGCTGTGAAAGCTTACATGTTTAAATATGTAATATTTTTCTTGAATAGTTATTGTTAATTTTGGATTTATGTATTTTTAATTATTATTACTGTAAAAAAATTCATATTAAGAAAGTTATCCAGCATATAAATATAGATAAATTAATCAAAATCAACCATCTATAACATGTGGTAGAAGAATGAAGGTAATTTATTAAATTCATATTAAGAAAGTTATATGGCATATAATTATAAATGAAGTAATTAAAGTCAACCATCTATATTTTTCTCTATCTTCTAATTTCTTTATGTTTTTTTGTTAATTAAAATTGGACTCGAAAACACATCCTAAAAGTAAAGAACTCAATTTAAAGAGGATCTTTGAAGTCCATTTACTAATATTGTTATTGTTATTGAGTTAATTAGTAATTTTGATGTCGAATAACTTAGTGGTTAATGTAATTGGATGTTCAATTTGAGGAAAGGGTTTTCATAAAGTTTAAGAAATAGGTTTTTAATAAAGTTTATAGATTTTGTTAGATTTGATATATCTAATTTACTAACTATTTAATATATTATAATAACAATCTTTAAATTTTATTTAAAATCTCGTTTACATTTTATTAGCATTAAAAATAATAATAAATAATAATAATTTAATTTGGTTTTTCTACCTAAAAAATAGTAAAAGAGTGAATATATTAATTCGATTTATATTTAAAGTCAAACTTACAAATATATGATAAAATAATAATAGAAGGATGAATATATTATTTTGATTTATATTTAAAGTCGAACTTACAAATATATGATAAAATAATAATAGAAGGATGTATATATTATTTTGATTTATATTTAAAGTCAAACTTACAAATATATGATAAATTAAAAAATCTTGATTAAAAATAACATATTTTTAATTAAAAAAATATAAATAAATTTTTGGCTTTTGTGATCCATCAATAAATTATGAAGAAATCTTTTGGTAATAATCATATTATCATGAACAAAGTCGACACGTTTCGAACCAACTCATCATCAGGACTAGGTGAGAGATTAGATCAGTGCGAAACGTGTCGACTTTGTTCATGATAATGTGATTATTACCGAAAGATTTCTTCATAAAAAATATATTTCCACATGAAAAGATTTTGTATTTATGTATTTTTTAGTATATTTAATTTAGGACTTATATTATTATTTTTAATGAGAGTACTTTTTTAAATGAAGGCCCATTATCGATACTTCCAAATTCATAATAAAGGATTCTTGATGGTCTTATTCTACTTGTAAATCTAAAAGGGTTGTTATTTAGAAATGAAGCCTATGGGTTTTGTTTGCTCACTTTTATATTTTAAGGTTTTAAACAAAAGGAAATATAATGAAAAGTAATATCTTGCATTTTATAATTTCAAAGTTATAACAATCTTAGTTTTTCTGAGTGTATAATCTAAGGATGTTTTTAGTTGGTTATTAATGAAGTAATTCACAATTGAACTTTCAAAAATGGATGTAATATTCTTAAATTAGCATGTAGCGAATCAAAATGTTAATTTTTTCTTTTTTTCATTTAGATAGATGAATAAGTGGGTAGAGAGACCCATAAATATCTTTAATAAGAATAAAACCTCTCTTAATATGAAAAGGGATCATCTTAATAGCATGATAAAGCACCTTCATGTGTGAGCAGGGGCTAATGCATGTGGATAAGGTCAAGTTTGACCAAATCAACAATGCTGGTATGGAGGGAGTGGATCATCAATGAGAGACAACGTAGTGTGAATGGGAGGAAGTCTCCATGATAGTAGTGGCTTTAATGAGTGGGACCCAAGGTGAGAAGGCTCACATTGTTTATAAGGAGCGCAAGGTAGCCAAAGATGGTTAGGGTATTGATTATTGATTTTGTGGTGTGTATGACTTCTTTCACTCTCTAGATGTTTAGTTGAGATTGTTGTGTTGTTTAGCACTGGGTGTTCCCGAGCGGGAATCCCACCTTTTCCCTTGTGGTACCCTCTAGGAAGAGTATTGTACTATCATTTCCACTTCGGCATTCTGGCCAAGCTTCAGTATTCAGCTACAGTAGAGTGTTTGTTCAGATTTGTGTTTTGTTGTAGGGTGTTGCAATGGAGGGTTGATAAACCCACTTTCTGAGTTAGTTTTTCAGGGAGGAAGCATTCTTCTCGTTGGGAGATCATTAAAGGAGGTTCTTGAGCTTTCTTTCACATCTTCGCATCAGGCCTACCTATTCCCATCATCTATAGTGCAGATTCCCTCTTTGTCTGCGTTATTTTAGTGAGCACTTGCAATGGAGGTTTCAGTGCTTGATTTGTAGGGTGAGATCTTCAGTGTTAGGATCAACCTTTCACTTGGAGGCTTTGTGTGAGGACTTCTATTCATTTTTTTATCAGTTCAGCCACCTCCTCCCAGTATTCAGTTTTGCAGCTGCTATTAAGCCCTAGGTCTGCATTTCGACATTTTGTACTTTTGGGTATCTCCGGAAACCCTTCCTGGGTTGTCTTGTAAATGTGTTTGGGAGCATAGATCTCTAGCCCCAACACCTTTTGAGCTATATAACAACATATCTACATTGTTATATCATTTCTATAGCAGTTTATGCCCTAAAACTACGTTGTCATGGCTCATGGTACTTGTAAAGCAATATTTCTCATGTATTAGCATATTTTCCTATTGGAGGCTTGTTTTCTATTGCTTGAGTGACTTGATCCTCAAGATCTTGTGCCTATTATTTGCTGATATGTTTAATAGGATGGTTGTACATTTGTCTCATGTAATGGTGTATTGATTTATTCACTGCTCTTTCCTTGTTTACTCACTATATTCATGCATTTCCCATTTGGGAATATTACAGTGGTATTAGAGCACAATCTTGGCTCAGCCTATGGATCTCAGCCAATATGATATAAGAAGAATAAGAAGAAGAAGAAAGAGATCAGAATGATGGAAAGAATGAGCTTTATCTCATCCCTTTTTAGATCTAAGAGGGACCTCACCAAGGAGGTCAAGCAAAGAAGAATGGAGAGAAACAATGAGACCTCATTAGGATTTCAAGATGAGGAAGGACCATGCACTTCCTATCAGCAGAAGAAAAAACCGGTATTGCATAGAGCTCCAAAGAAATAAACTATGCCCTTTTCTTTTGAAGAAGAAGACAAAAGGCATGGAGATGGAGGACACTTAGATCATGAGATTCTAAGTGATTATCTTGCAGAATATAAGTCTCAACCTAGAGATTTCAAGGAGAATATAACTCTCCCATAGTTCATTCAGATCAAAGAAGAAAGAAGGCCTTTCAGCAATAGATTTTTGTTATCTACATTTGATGGGTCATCCACATGCACAACAAGAGCTCGGGGAATGAATTTGGATGCATTTTTATTACTACATCCATTAATAAAGAGAAAATTTGTTGATATTGCAGCGCTGCACCTTGAGGGTGAAGCAAACATTTGGTGGGTCACCCATTTGAGTCATGCAAAAGTGATTGCATATGCAAATTTTACTCAAAGGTTGATCAAGAAGTTTGACAAGAATACATCAAAGGAAAATAAATTTCCACCACCACTTACTACAGGAGCACTTGCATCAGGAGGAAGAACACTTGCACCTTTGAAAAGTGGTCTTGATCTCTTAACATATAGATTCCCATGCACTATTTTCGAGATGCCTGAAGAGGAGGAGACTTATACCATCGCTGATGTAGCCATAGAGGAGTAGCCATCATCATTAGTAGTTGGGGAAGTCATTAGACTAGAGGAAGGAACACTTGTAGCAATACAAGATGTTCCCAAGCAAAACCAAGGTATGCAAGTGTTTCCACTTTATATTATTTTAGCACATATTATGGAGAAGTATGGGAATATGCCATTGCATGAACTAGGGTTAAGATACACTTCTGATTTAGAGCAGCAAACCATCGCTACGCTGAGGAGCCTTGATTTGTTGAAGGAGGAGATATAGAGTCATCCTGGTTATTCATTGTTGAGTAGCACACAACTCTTGGGGTTGAAGTGTAGATTTTTGGAGGATAGGATTTTCATTTTCCTAAATAGTCCAATGCTGAACTATATGTTCAGTATTGAGCTTGAACATGAGACAACAGATGCACCATCTTGGAGATCAACACCACTGTCATTGAGCAGGAGTGATGAGTTGGGTGCCCAACTATTATTGAGGCATTCTGATGACCATTATACTTGTGTGACATTGGATAGGAAGATGAATGATAGAGGACATCTTATGATGAATGACATCTTCCATTATTATGATGGATACTTCTTGATGAGCACTTCACATCTTGATGAGAAGTTGTTGTCTGCATCTTATTTGGATCCTTATGGGGTCAACTTGGTCATTGATGAGTGGTCTTCATATGGAGATCCAGGAGATTGCATTTCAACATTCCATGAAATGCAAAGATAAAAATCTGATTTGGGAGGATGGTATTCTCCATTAGAAGGATGCCAATTTTGAGCATGATGTTAGACACTCACCATTGGTTGGATGGGTAATGTTGATGAGCAAGAGGCTAGAAAGCCACTTGCAGATCTATGGCACAAGGTAGCAGGAGGCAAGGCTGCATTGGCTACTTTTGAAAGAGTTTGGCCATGATGTAGCATATCCTATTCCAAAGGGTGTGCTAATGGTTGGGACTTGGCATGGCACTTCCATCATATGCTAGCAACGAGTTTGGGTGTATTGGGATGATGTGATATCTTTAATGTCAACCATTATGTTGTTGCTCCATAGTTTATATGGTGATGGTGTGGGGAGGCAACAAGAGTTTTTGTTGCTTTGGAAGCTCTTGGGAGAGTATGGGCTGATCTTCTCCCATACTTTGCATGATGTTGCAGGAGTAGGTGATGGCACTATCATGGTGCAAAGGGGCTACTCCTTAGCCTTGGAGATCAGGAGGTGCTTCCACTTTGGAAGGAATCTCCCATATATAACAGCATTATGGTAGATGACTTTGACATTTGGCATGTCAAAGAATGAGCTATGAGATGATAGGAGCCTTATTACAAAGGCCAACAATACTATCACTTGGGAGCTTGGGTTTGTTGATGTAGTGTTCCTAGGATCACTTCACATATGATGCACTTGATGGAAAATTAGAAGATGAGGGTGATGGAGTAGTGGATGGAGACATCTATTACCATGATATGATCTTCTTGACTTGGATCTCCAAGCATAGGGAGAAGGTTTTGCATGCAAAACATAGTTCATTCCTTTTCATGGATAGATGTCATACCACTATGGGGGGCTCATTCATGGATCTTATTATCATCCTACTCTCAATACATGGTAAGAGTTGTGTTTTTGCACTTATTGATTAGCTAACACAATATTTTCATTCTCTTGCCATTTATATTTAGTACATTGCTCCACAAGAGGGTAAGCCTCTATTTGGGCTTCATGGTCATTTTGGGACCAACATCAGTGATGGGGATAACCATCTCTTGTATGGATTTTGGAAAGTTTTGTACTATTATTTGTAAGCTCAGTTGATAAAAAATGCCATTTAATATTTACTAGAATATGAGATGCCATGCACAACTAGCAACTTGTTGGGAGACAACTTGCCATATTATGTTTTGAAACAACAGTTACAAAAACTGCACTGTGGCCACTTGGGAAACTATTGGTACCTTCTAGAACTACATGAAACCTTAAATATATTGCTCATTTGGATGCCATATGGTGATGATGTCCTATTCATCATATATGGGGTGGTTTGGGCCAGCATGATTCATAACTCTAGAGAGAGGATCTTTGAAGATCCAATTTTCTTCTTGCCTCTTAAAGGCAACATTATTGCAACCCAAAATCAACAGCTAATTTACACTTGTCATAAGTGGAGAGAGAGACAACATGGGATAGGAAATTTGGTCTATCAAGTTCAACAATACAGCCCACCTTCTTTGCAGGAGCCTAAGGTGGAGGAGTATTTCTATGAGTTACCATTTTGTAGGGTGACTCATTTTGTATGGATGATAGCTTGGATATGGGAGCTTCACATGGGAATGAAGGTTCCTAATATATTTCATATTACATGCCTCAAGAAGGAATCTAGACAACATATTTTTGCCTCCATGGGTATTCCACGTTTTCATGATAATAGCTATTTGGGATTGTCACCAAAAGCTAACTTGCATACTTGGGAGGAGAAAATTGGAGATTTATTGATGAGACATCATCTTGTTCATTGGAGGAGCTTATCATATGATGATGCTACAGGAGGAGGAGAGGAGGCTCTTCAGTTCTATCCTTGCAGTTGCTTGAGGACAAGCAACATTTGGCAGGGGAGGACTATAATATTCCTAAATTAGCATGCAGCTAATAGGAATATTAATTTTTTCTTTTTGTCATTTATAAAGATGAATAAGTGGGTAGGGAGACCCATAAATCTCTTTAATAAGAATTGAAACCCTCTTAATATGAAAATGGATCATCTTAATAGCGGGATAAAGCACCCTCGTGTGTGAACAAGGGCTAATGCATGTGGAGAAGGTCAAGTTTGACCAAATCAATAGTGCTGGTATGGAGGGAGTGAACCACCAATGAGAGACATCACAGTGTGAATGGGAGGAAGTATCCATTATAGTAGTGGCTTTAATAAGTGGGACCCAAGGTGAGAAGGGTCACATTTTTTATAAGGAGGGCAAGGCAGCCATAGATGGTTAGGTTATTGATTATTGATTTTGTGGTCTATATGACTTCTTGCACTCTCTATCTGTTTAGCTGAGATTGTTGTGATGTTTAGCACTGGGTGTTCCCAAGTTTGGATCCCACTTCTTACCTTGAGGTAGCCTCTAGGAAGAGTATTGTACTATCATTTCCACACTCTGGCATTCTGGCCAACCTTCAGTCTTCAACTATAGTGCAATTTCTATTCAGATTTGTGTTGTGGTGCAGGGTGTTACAGTGGAGGGTTGAGAAACCCACTTTCTGAGCTAGTTTTTTAGGGGAGGAAGCATTATTCTCATTAGGAGATTGTTAGTATGAATCTTGATTCGAGGTGTACGAAAAAAGACCACTTTAGCTGCGCATAACAAACAACCTAAAAATAGAAAAGACTGCTAATATCTTCAGATCTGCAGTTAGATGATCAAGACAAATGCTGCAAAAATCTAGATCTATGCATTAGAAGGCATTAAACAGTAGAAAAATAAGATTTACTCCATAGATACAATAGACAAGACAAGAATATATCTAATGAAATTTTTATTAATGGCACCTAAGAGGAAAACACAAGAGGGTGTTCCTTGTTCTCCTCAATGGGATGGGTTCTTGTAAGTCCTCAACACTTCAGATTTAGAATTCCTCTCTCTTGATGGTGTAGAAAACCCAGAAAAAAATGGAAAAATATAGATATGATAATGGATCAAGAGCCAGACCAAGAGTTGAGATCCAGAGTGATCTTTAGGCAAAAAAAAGGTGACAAATGAATGGAAAAACCCTCCTTTTTATAACAAAATATTGAGTTAGTCTACAGATTGGTGCATAGTTAAAATATTATTAACCAAATCTAGATCCAACTTTTATGGAATATTTTATTATATTTGTTGGAGGGAAAAGGAATTTGACTTGAGTCAAATCCCCTTATTTGTAAATAATAAATAAATAAATGATTTATTTATCATTTTAAGGATGTGATTAAGTAATAATAAATAAATAAATGATTTATTTATCATTTTAAAGATATGGTTGAATAATAATCAAATAAATAATGATTTATTTAATTATTTAAGGGTGAATTAGTCATATTTAACAAAGAATATTATTTAAATAATATTTAAAAAATTATTCTTTAGAAAATAATAAGATAAATAATGATTTATCTAATTAATTTCTTTGTTTTGGGTTAAATATAACCAAAAATATTAATTAAACTATTGTTTAACTAATTATTTCTTGATCCCGGATGCGGGTGTACGTATTCAGGTTTAATACGTAGATGGGGAGGTGGTCGGGCACGTGGTACACCACCACCGCCAGTCCTCAGCATTCAAAGCGCAAGCTCATTTCACCGGCGTTCACAGTTAATGCGATTTCAATGCATTTCACTCTGCCTCGTTTTCTTGCCCTCCTCGGCGCTATGGAGCCCATTCCATCGATCCTTGGCGTTTTACCTCTGAGCTCTTGCTGTTCACAGGTGGATGCAGAGCCCTGTCTGCGCACCAGCACAGGAAAACGGTGTCGTTTAAATTGTTGTCTACAGCTTTCTCCGGGTTTTCACGTCGCCTCTGGTCCGTTTTGCAATTTCAGTGGCTTCTCCTTTGTTCGCAGTCAGCCTCAGAACTTGTTCACCACCCCTCTTGAGATTTTCCGCCCTGCCAAGTTCACTATGCCTCGTTTGAGACCCAGGATGACTAGCCGGCGTGGCTCCTCTCGGGGGCATGTCATCAGACCGCCTGTGTCTCCTTCCTCTGCCTCTTCATCGGACTTTTCTGACCCTGGTGATGGGCGCACTGTTGCTTCCAGACGTGGCCGTGGTCGGGGACGTGGGGCGCAGGTGCGCCTCTCCTCCAATGTTCACTCTCACTTTGCCCGTTTTATCTACCCCTGCTCCCTCAATCATCATGAGTTTATCGCCTCTGTCTCCATCAATTTGAGGCCTAACCCGGTCGCACAGTCTTTGCTCTCTGCCCCCAATACGTCTGCTCAAGATCTGCCCTCTGGAATTGCCCCTGCACCTGAGGAGGATGTTCTGTTCTGTCCACCCGACGTCAGTAAGCCAAGTGCTCCGGACGCAATCACCTCCCAGTTCGAGTTTCAGAATGCAGAGCCCAGCACTCCATCCGGAAATGGATTCTCTAACAAAGCTCCTCTTCCTCCAGATGACGATGACTTCTGCCCATATGCCTGCCCAGTGGTGGAAGAAGCACCCTCGCCCACCAATGAAGCTTAATGGATTCAGCTCGACAGTTTTTGACTACAGGTATCAAGAAGGGGTTAAACCTCCTTCTTCTTTTCAGTTTTTTGCAGGATATTTACTGTCATTCTCCATCGACATATCAATGGTCTCCCAGCTACTGTTTTCTAAATATGGTTATACATGTAACTGTCCTCAGGACAGCGCTCCATAGTCACACTAAAACTGCTTGTAATTTTGGTTTTTGGATGTGTATGTTGTGGTCATGTATGTCGAGAATAGTCCTCCATTGCAGTAAACACTACAGACACAAGTATCAGTGGTATAACAGTCGGACAAGGTCCTGGTTGTCAGGGTTTTTCATAGTTTGTAAACAGTTGTTGGTTTTTCATGTCAATGTGCAGCAGTGTAATGCAAGAATGCCACATCATTGGGCTAGCCACTCGGAGGCCTCTGCCTTGTTGTAATCTTTTTGTATCAATATAGAAGTAGACTTATTCAGAAAAAAAAAAAACTAATTATTTCTTGAGGAAAATCAAAAAAATATATATTTATTTAATATTTCCTTATGGGGTTTCCTGTTTAGACCAAAAACAACTTAATAAGGGTGATTTATTAAGTTTTTTTCATAGTGAAAGCAATTTTACTTGGAGTAAAATTGGTCTTACATGATGTACTTGGGTCCATCTAATGATAATAGGTTAGATGAACAAAAATGGTGTAATAGATTGCCCCCCAGCGTGTGAGTGTTAGGAGCTAATCATATGACTGAAGTACGTTGTAAGAACTCAATCACTAGACATCAAAGGGGAAGTCAAAGAGAGAGAAGTATAAGGTAAACCAAAGTGCTAAAGGAACTAGACCCCGAGGAGGCAACTTGCACGTGCAAAAAGTCTTTTTTATGAGTGAGTACCTGCTATAGGCAACGGGGGAGGCATACCTATGCCCGCTGAGGAAATAGTAAAAACAATAAGGTGCCTGAAAAACCACAAAATGCAATAATAAAGCATATGCTGGCCTAAACATGAGCTAGATAAATAACACGATAATGAATCCCACATACATATTGTGCCTGGGATAACAACCAGGACTTGTACAATAATATCTGAGTACATGAGATATAAATACAACCAAGATGCCCTTGAAAAAAGGAAAGGGCTCTAAAAATCTGACTGATACATGCAAACAAAAAGGCGCTACAAGCAGCTGAGGCTGTCATCATTAAATGTATGGAGTTGCATCAAAGGCTGTAATGAAAATGTCATCAGAGTGTGTGGGGGCTACCTGTAGGGCCACCCCCTCGTGAGGACTGAGACATCTCACACACACCCGAGAATCATCGATGTCAACTACTGCATCACTGAACCATCAAGTATATGGATCTTGATCATGCTGAAAGGAGCTAGAGCTGAGAAGCAATCAAGTCAAAGGGTAATAAGGAGTCCCTTTTTCCGATCCGAGGTACCGAACAAAAGTGGAAGCTGGAACCAAGGTACACTGCCCTCTAGACCTGTCTTCTGGAATGAATGAGCTGATGTCGACATAAGGGGGTCTGCCATAGGTGAGGTAATAGGGGATCCTCAACTAAGGCACGAGAGAAAATAGTAGAGAAACTGATAGACTGACACTAATGATGATGATGAAATAGGGGGAAATGAGTAGCAAATGGACGAATTCCCTTGTTAGAGCATAAACAACATGGATGACCTGGCAGTGACTAACACAATATCATGGGGAATAGGGGACAGTGGGACTGAAGGAAATAATGAGCGACACGAGAGAGAAACCAAGAAATGAAGGATAAAGGACTATAGTGGGGTGCGAAGGAACTCGGGATAGACTCCATGAAAGAAATGATGACTCAACTCAGATGCTCTAAACAAGGGTGACTCGATGGTGCTGCCAAACAGGATAAGGGTCTAATGGGGACCATAAAGGTGTGAGTACAAGATGGTAACTCACGAAGAAAGTCAACACAAGTGTGGAAAAGTATGGAGGCAACATGGTGCCCCGAGTACGAGTGTTGCAAGTGAAGAAA
The DNA here is from genome assembly GCA_034641835.2 of Pinus albicaulis. Classification (NCBI taxonomy): domain Eukaryota; kingdom Viridiplantae; phylum Streptophyta; class Pinopsida; order Pinales; family Pinaceae; genus Pinus; species Pinus albicaulis. The sequence goes on along the minus strand of CM076582.1, from coordinate 1,525,068,544 downwards.
TTCGATTTTGAGGAAGGGTGAAGTGGCGCTTCATGGGAAAAATGCGTCGAGGTGAAGTATCAAATAACTAAAAACTGATGGATACCCATTTGAGGGCTCGGTGAGAGCTTTCCAACAGTGTGGACGGTTTGGTAAACGGAGCTACGGTTGGATCGCAGCAGGAAAAATAAAAAACAGGGGTTTCTCTTTTAATAAGGCATTTTCCCTCCAAAATCATTCATTTGCATGTGGAGTTGTGGTGAATGTAGAGAGGAGAGAAGGCCCTAAATCTTGTGGTAATCGTAGCAGACAAACCGAACATTAGAATCAAGATCCGTTAGTTGTAGGTAAGAGGCCAAACCCTACTCCTTTTCAGTGGATTAAAAGTTCTGATTAGGTCCCTAAGGCTTAGTAACAACTCTCTACTCCTCTTCATGGCTGGGTTGCACTTTTTGGGGAAAAAAGTGCAACCTAGGTAGCAGGTTTTGGCTAGAAAAGTGTGAATTGTCTGGGAGGGGTGTTTCTGTGCTGTTTTTTGGCTGAGCACTAGGGTTTTTTTATGAGAAACAATATTTCCTATCTATATACTAATAAACATGATGGTTTTGTGTAGCTATGGCCGAATTATGGATCAAATAGAGAGATAGATACCTAGGCGCATTACGGTCAGAGATCCGGGAAGATTAGGGTGTCCGCAATGCTTTGGCCAGGTTTGGGGTTCTGAAGTTTGTCGAGAACCATTTGATGAGAGTTAGGGAGCCCTTATGGCCTAGATTGTTAGCTATTGGGATCCGGACCATGAGGTTTTTATAGTGCAGGGGTCCTGGATCGAGTTGAAGGTCCAAGATATATATTTCCTGACTGGTCTTCCACCATTTAGGATGGTAGGAAATACTCAGCCAGTATTACCACGTGGGTAGAACATCATAGAGTTTGTAGAGCACCATTGTCGCCCAGGTTTCCAATTTAAGGGGACTCGAATACCCATCGGGGATTTGGAGAGGTTAGAGACCCGTGCTGTGGCCATAGCGGTGCTACGAATCCTGGGCAACCAGGCACTCCATCACATCACGGGAGGTCAAATGATGCTTGTGGAGAGTGTTTTGAGTGGGACCTACTATGGGTGGGCCCAAATGATGCTATCGTCATTGAAATGACAGTTTGTCACTATGTAAGAGGCAAGTGAACCATGAATGTACATATGGTACAATGTTGTGCTCTTTCTTCTTTGAGAAGATCCTCACACTTTGACCTCACATACAACTCTCAGATGGATGCCCAAGAGAACCTAGGATGTGATGGTGGGGGCGACTAATATAGAGGAGGAGGTGGAGCAGTTGGACATATTTTTTGTCCTGATTTCTTTATTCACTAGGATCAGATGCTGTTGTATATAGACGACTATCCCTATAGTGGGATGAGTTATTGTGCGGACCCAAATTTGCCACTGCCGCCTGGTCATATATGGGGACCCGATGGTGAGTGAAAAATTGCTAACATTTTATGTGCACATAAAGTTTCTGGAATATTATATGTGGTATTGATTCTTTTACTTTTGGTATGTAGATACAGCACTGGTAAAACTGGCCAGGTATATGGGATGGCCTGCAATATCAGGGGCCGCAGGATCTAGTGGAGCAAGGGCACAACACAATGAGAATGCAACAGCCCTTCTGGAGAATATCCATCATAGATGTGAAAGGCTTTTGATCGGTGTTTCGGAACGCGGTTGGCAAGAATTAGATGACCAGTACATAGAGCCATGTATTGATTTACCCTCGCAATGGCGAGGGGTCATGCGGCGCATGGCGATAGCCGCATAGGGCATGCATGATCTACGAGCTGCGGGGGCAGAACCATTGGATCGAGACCCTCCAGATAGTGATTAGTGTGTAGGGGCAGGTGGTGCCCCCAGTTTTGAGTTTTTGTAACATGCTATGGGCATGTCATATGTATCCGAGTTGATGAACTCTAAAAAATTGTATACGATACATACTATGGATATGCGTCGTTTTGATATTTTTATGTTATTGTCTTGTGATAAATGTGTGTGTTAAATTCCAATCCAGAATATGGTTTGCAATGCTATCTACATAGTGATTTTGTGCTCTAGGTACATGACTGAAAGTAATGATTTCAAATTCACGCATCAAAAGCTTCACTCGTAAATATCTTCTAAAAAGGATAGGATTATGCACACGATATACACCATTTGATTGCATGACAAGAAGAAGGGAATCTAAACAAACATGAAGGTGGAGGATGCGATGTGAAAGGGCATCGGCTAATAAACCTCGCACAGCATCATATTCGACCTGATTATTAGTAGCATTACCAATTAATACACCGTTTGAAAGAACAAGCGCCTGCAAAGGGGTAAAAATGGCCCAACTTGCCGAGGCTAAATTCCGGGAGTAGCAACTTGCACCATCGACAAAATTGATATAAGGTGTTGACAGGGGGTCCCTCTAAAAGGTGCCACAAGACAATAAATGGGAGGATAAAGAACAATGTTGGCAACTTGAGTGCATAGTAGAAATCAAATGCACTCTACGGAAGGGAGTGATCTTGGTGGGATGTCTACTTCCCACATGCCGCCGATGAGAGGAAGTGTGGGAGCTACTGGAGGCGTAGCTTGAGCTCAGGCTGTGTAAGTCACCAAAGGTATGAGTGATGGCATCTCGTTTATGAGCAGGAAAGATGAAGTCAGGGGTGGACGTAGCTTCCATGATGTCATTGTCACAATAGGAGGTGGAAGGACAGGAGGAAGGGAGACCACATGACGTGGGAAGGCTACCCGACTCATCAATATCAGAAGAAAGACTCACATGTGCATCGTCACAGGGGGTGATGTAAGAACAAGAAGATAAAGGATCTACTGATGTTGAGCCCGGGGTGTTTACTGAAAGGAGGTGGAGTGAAAAAACAGGAGAAGATTCAGAGAGAGCTTCTATTGAGGGTCTCAAGGATGACGAAAGGTAGAGGATGGTGGTCGCATGCTCCATAATTTTGACATCAGGAGGGGGAATGTCAATAGGAGTGGGTAAATCCTTAGTCTGGCCTACAACATACCGTGCAAGCATGGGAGAAACAGATTTATTATGTTCAATATCGTACTCCCGAACTATCTCCAAAGAGGCACGGTAATGTGTAAGGTAGGGACAATGATGGGAGTAATGGCCACGAAGTCCACACAAAGCACAAGGGTGCTTGGTGTGAATAGTATCGGTGTTCCTAGTTGTGGTCGATGAAGAAGGAGAGGTTTCAGGGACCGTAGACTCAGGGAACGTGAAATTAACCATGGGCTTGATGCAGGGCAACTCGGGACAAGTATGGGTGGCATGACCGACGACATCACACAAAGTGCAGGGCTTTGGAGGCAGAAGAGGTGCAGGGTTAGTCGGGGAAGCTTTTTCCTTTGAGGCCTTTTTGCGAGCTCTGCCCTTCTTACCCAAAGCGGTCACAACAGGAGGCAGATCCTGTTCAGGTGGCTGAGGCACTGTGACAATGGGAGAAGTCAGGGGGACCGTTTGAACCGAGGTCAGAGAAAGATAAGGTTTAGGTTGACCTGGCGGGGTAGCGGTAGGAGGATGAAGGTACCAAACTAGGAGCCTAATGGTCAAGTTAGAAAGAGAGAGGGTGGCCATGATAGGTGCCGTATAGATGCCCGGTGGAGGGATTAGGAACAGTATCTGACCGGAGGGGTAATGGCTAGGTGGGACGACTCCTAAATGGTTAAGGCCTGGAGAAACTGACCCAGGAGGATAAATAGGGTCATGAGTACCAGCTGAAGGGATCAGAGGAAGAGGTCCAAGAAGCTGCATCGAAGGGCTAGGAGATGACTGCGAAGGGCGAGGGGGTTGCTGACTAGCCGAGGCAGGCCTCTTGAGAGCTGGGATCAAAGATAGGATGAGGAAGACCAGAAAAAGTACCAAGCAAGGAGGAGTCCTTGTAGAAGCCGGGTGAGACACTGGTCAAAGGGTCGACACTTTGCTTGTTGGCCACCGAAGAAATAGTGGACTCAGGGAAGGTCTGAGACTTCGGCTCGTAATACGTCAACTGTTCAATGGTGACTATATTTCCATTAAGGGGGAAGGACATCTTGCGTTGAACTGCGGAAGGAATAGCAGACATCGCATAAGTGTAGCTACGACCCAAGATAATGTTGTAGTCTAAGGGGCGTCTATGACTTCTACATCAACACAAATCGTCTTTCCTGCAAGAGTGATAGGACAATTGCGGAATAAGCCAATGGGCTTGGAGGCATGGCCATCCCACGCTCGGAGAGTGATCATGGAAGAAGCCAACTCAGGAGATCCGATTTGTTTCCAAACCGAAGCAGACATTATTCAGGTGGATGCCCCCTCATCAATAATGCACCGAGAAATGTTGGCGTTTCAGATCTTGACTGGGATTTGGAAAGAGACGGAAGTAGGGAGAGGAGGATGTTCTGACTGGTCAACATAAAAGACAATCAATCGGTCATCGGAAGGGTCTACAGCGCCCATGGCAAACAAAAGAGATTTTCGTTGTGAAGGGCATGAGTGGAGGAGTTCCAGCATTGAAATGGCAGCAGGGAATTGTGCCAAATCATCGAATATGTTATATGAATGGGCAGCTTTCTTAGAAGTAGCATTTCGGCATAGTGGACCCTTAGGGATCTTGGTATGAACCTCCACCCTAGGTTGAGGAATCTTCAAGGGGCCATTAGGTGTCGAAAGAGGCTCTGTAGAGACCGAAGGAGGCGGCTCGGGGACAGACGCAGCGGGAGGCTTGTACTAATGGGAACGAGTCTGAAGATTGATGTCTATGGTTGAAGATTGATCGGACTTCATCATGAGAATCTGGTCATCGGGGCTACCAGACAGAAGAGGTTGGGTAACATTGTGGTATACAGGAGGTTGGGCAAAGAGAGGAGGCATGTTGTACCCTGAATACATGCTACCAAGAGGGGAATATGTGTAGGAGGTGTTGGGCCCCCCCTTAGGGAAATCAGAGCCCATGGGAGGTTGAGCAATGATGAAACACACACGACACCAAGGAAAAAGAGACTGACAAGGGCAGGGAGGCGCAAGATCAACCGATTACAATGTCTAAATAAGGGAGGAGAGGTGTAGGATCAATTGATTTCAATGTTTTAGAGTCTTTGCTTGGCAGTGTTAACCAAGCCATTTTTCACTTAGGATGTGTGTGTAAAAGTGTGTAAATTTTAATTTTTAAACCCAGATGTTTGTAGAGAAAAATAAAAAGTGTGTTGTATAGCTGTAAATGAACTTGCAAATGTCAGTATATACGCCTGCAAAACAGAAAATAAACAGCTAACAATGCAATAATCTAAACCCGGAGGTGGGTCTCTCAACAATTAGTCTATAGGTGAGAAAAAATTAATCTAAACACACTAAAAAGGGGGCTAATAGATCTTGGGTCAAGAGGGACAGAGATCTAAAAGACAAAATCTGCTGGAAAGTGGTGCAGAAAACAACAACAAATCAGAGGAAATTTGTTGTAAAAAGAGGTGGCGAAAGGCTATCTCCAGGAGGGAAGCAGAGTACCCCCTAATGGAAAACCCAAACAAAGATAAATGGGAAGATTTCGATGGATAACAAGTCGATCTGAAGTGGATCTAAAGATGAGGTATCAGATCTAAAAAAAATGGCTGAAGACTCTGAAATTTCAGACAACCTGCAACAGCAAACACTATTCCACAAAAAGTGGAGGGTACTGAAGCCCTAGGGGGCTAGGTTCCCACTTAGTTGAGCAAAAAAAAACAAGTACAGGTCAAAAACGGGCTGAGATAAACCTAAAAAAAGGCTCAACAAAACCTAGAAAACTTTCAGGAAAATCCCTGCAGAAAGTACAGTTCGCAGTTTTTGGCCTGTTTTCAGTAGAGGTCGCACTTTTTGGGCTATAAAGTGCACCTTGGAGATCCAGGTCACAATTTTTGGGCAGAAACGTTCGACCTGTACTTCCAGCACTCTCAGTGGCAGGTTTCATAAAAATTTGCCGTCTCAGCTGCAGCTGATGTCATTCTCCTGCGCAATGGGTCTGAAAACATGCAGAAGTTAGAATTTTTATTGTTTTAGGGTTTTATGGATTAAAAACAACATCAAGAATAAGCAAAACAAGGGGCTAAGGAGAAATCCTAGGGTTTTAAGTAGCTGGATATGAAAGGATCAGAAAAACGACAACGGTCGTAAAGGTAAACCCATGTGGAGTCGCCAATTGTTAGTATGAATCTTGATTTGAGGTGTACAAAAAATAACACTTTAGCTGTGCATAAAAAAGAGCCCTAACAATAGAAAAGACTACTAATATCTTCATATTTGTAGTTAGATGATCAAGACAAATGCTACAAAAATCTAGATCTATGCATTAGAAGACATTAAACAATAGAAAAATAAGATTTACTCCATAGATCCAATAGACAAGACAAGAATATATCCAATGAAATTTTTATTAATGACACATGGGAGGGAAACACAAGAGGGTGTTCCTTATTCTCCTCAAGGAGATGGGTTCTTGTAAGTCCTCAGCACTTCAGATTTAGAATTCCTCTCTCTTGATGGTGTAGAAAACCCAGACAAAAATGGAAAAATATGGCTATGATAATGGATCAATAGCCAGACCAAGTGTTGAGATCCAAAGTGATCTTTAGGCAACAAAAGGTGACAAATGAATGGAAAAACCCTCCTATTTATAACAAAATATTGAGTTAGTCTAGAGATTGGTGCATAGTTAAAATATTATTAAGAAAATCTAGATCCAACTTTTATGGAATATTTCATTATATTTGTTGGAGGGAAAAGGAATTTGACTTGAGTCAAATCCCCTTATTTGTAAATAATAAATAAATAAATGATTTATTTATCATTTTAAGGATATCGTTGAATAATAATCAAATAAATAATGATTTATTTAATTATTTAAGGGTGAATTAGTCATATTTAACAAAGAATATTATTTAAATAAGATTTAAACAATTATTCTTTAGAAAATAATAAGATAAATAATGATTTATCTAATTACTTTCTTTGTTTTGGGTTAAATATAACCATAAATATTAATTAAAATACTATTTAACTAATTATTTCTTGAGGAAAATCAAACAAATATATATTTATTTAATATTTCCTTATGGGGTTTCCTATTTAGACCACAAATAACTTAATAAGGGTGATTTATTAAATTATTTTCATAGTGAAAGCAAGCAATTTTACTTGGAGTAAAATTGGTCTTACATGATGTACTTGGGTCCATCTAATGATAATAGGTTAGATGACCAAAAAATGGTGTAACAGAGATCATCAAAGGAGTTTCTTGAACTTTCTTTCACATCTTGGCATCAGGCCAACCTATTCCCATCATCTACAGTGCAGATTCCTTCTTTGACCGCATTATTTTAGTGAGCACTTGAAGTGGAGGTTTCAGTGCTTCATTTGGAGGGTGATATCTTCAGTGTTAGGATCAACCTTTCACTTGGAGGCTTTGTTGGAGGAGTTCTATTCATTTCTTTATCAATTTGGCCACCTCCTTCCATTATTCAGTTTTGCAGCTGTTATTCAGCCCTAGGGCTGCATTTCAGCATTTTGTACTTTTGGGTATTTCCGGAAACCCTTCCTAGGTTGTCTTGGAAATGTGTTCAGGAGCATAGATCTCTAGCCCCAACACCTTTTGAGCTATATAACATTATATCTACATTTTTATATCATTTATATATAATTTATGCCCTAAAACTATGTTGTCATGACTCATGGCACTTGTATGGAAATATTTCTCATGTATTAGCATATTTTCCTATTAGGTGCTTGTTTTCTATTGCTTGAGTGACTTCTTCCTCAAGATCTTGTGCCTATTATTTGATGATATGTTTAATAAGATGGCTGTAAATTTGTCTCATGTAATGGTGTATTGATTTATTCACTACTCTTTCCTTGTTTATGCACTATATTCTTGCATTTCCCATTTGGGAATATTACAATGGATTTATTGCAATTAGGAATTTAACATTTTGCTAATATATAAAGAAATGAAAGGAGTTAATCTTGTTGAAGTGTTGAATGTATGTGCGTGAGAGCATGGAGTTGGGTTATATTTTTTTTGGCCAAGCAAAGGTATGTATTAGTGAAAAAATGATGCTTGACTAAGTAATTTTAAGTACTCTATTGATCAATTTTTAAGTGCTCGATCAAGTTATTTAGGCACTTAAATAAATCAATTGATCAAGCCCTTTTCTAACACACGCTAGAGGCTTGAACGAGAGTTATGGCTTGATTGAGCTATATGTTTTGATCAAGCTTGTGGCTCGATCGATCATTATTTCTTATTAAAAATACAACCACTACTTGTGAAAGTCATTTTTCTTAGACGACGAAAGAAAAATGAGTTTGACTGAAGATTTTTAAGCTCGACCGAGATGAAGTAACTCAATTAAGCTACCCATCAACCCCACCATGACCCAAAGGCTCAAGCCGAGGTAGGTTTCCTATCATTTTTTGATCGAGGTGGATATTGGTGGCCACCTACCTGCCTATACCACTTGGAACCCTGCCATTGTTTCTTTTAGTTTTTCAATTTCCTTAATTGTAGCATAATTTACTATTTTTGGCAGTTTATGAGGTCATGAACTTACAGATCCATTTTGAGGCCCCAAACGATTTTTTTTGGAAAACGGGAAAACATGAGCATTTGAATCACGTCGAAAGTTGTATTCCACGAATAGATATTTCTAACATGGTATCATGCACATCAAAAAAAGATCATATGCCAAAGTTACAACCCCAAGAAATTGATGTACCCATTTACACCAACGGGACCCACAATTTTGGCGATTCATCTCCTAGGGTTATGTTTTTCGATGTTTAGGGTTTTCCATTGTTTTTTCAATAATAAATAGGCCTTTGAGCCTCATTGTAACATAGTTCAAAGGCATGTATCTGCCACATATCTTCTCAGAGATAAGCTACCATCGCCTGAGATATTTTATTTCCATTATGCATGTAAGCATATTTCAGTTCTTTGATGTTAATGAAAGGAAGTTTTATTTCTACAACATCTCTATGTTTATGCTTATATATGTATTTTGTTGTGTTATTTTATAAGCCTGGATCAGTGGTATCAAAGCGATCTTCTCTTTCCCTATTTTTCTTTGAATGTTCGCAATGAGGTCAGGTATAAGGAGTTAGGGCTCCAACTCATAGAACCTTTGCAAGACCAACCTCGCAAACCCTGACGAATTCCCATGACAGAAGAAAATAAAGATGAGGGAGAAGTATATCATTTCAAAATATTGTTTGAAGAAGCCCTCAAGTGACTAATAAATGCGATGATGGACAACTTTACCCAGATCCTTCTATGACTACCCACAGGCGACGCATCTTCATCCAACAGTCACACTAGAGGTGCCACTCCCTTTAAGGTACAATTCAAATTTGACATCCCCATATTTGAAGGCGAAATAGATAGAGATGTCATGGATAAATTATTAAATTAGTTAAAAGTATATTTTTCAGTTCATGATTTTTCCAATCGGGAAAAAATTATTTTGCAGTCCTCAAAGTCACCCACATGATGTCAAGGACTGGTGGGAAACCTATTATGAGAAGAGGGGTGAGAGGGAATCCTCACTATTTTTAGCCACACCCACTTGTAATTATTTATGATATGCCATCAAGGAGTAGTATTACCCTGTCGGGAACTATGAAGGTAAATACATAAAGTGGACCACGCTACAGTAGGGAAGGGTCCAAAATGTGCCAAAGTTCAGAAATATTTTTCATACTCTTCGCAAAAAGTTGCGTATCAAGGATTCTGAGTGGAATTTGGTACTCAAGTACCACGACTGTCTACACACGTACATATAGGATGAGATGGAGCTCCTCGACATCTCCTCGCTTAGTGCTGCCTATCGATACAATGTCAAGATTGAGCAAAAATTTAAATAGAAGAAGTGAGACTTTGGATCTACTAAAATGAAGCAAGGGAAGGGCGCCCCCAAAAATGTAGAACAAAGGATAGAACAAAGGTGGGGATACATAGAAAAACCCGCTGAGGCTGCAAGCAAAGAAAAACACCACAAAGATAAAGAAGGACATGGGAAAATGGTGTGAGTTCGATAAGAACCTCACTCACAATACAAGTGAGTGTCGATCCAAGTAGTCATTGGTGGCCAAGCTCTCACCACACCACATTCGCAACCGTACACCATGGGGTGGCTTCACCAAGGACAAGATCTTTGTGTTAGCTAGTAGTGTCACTTTCCCTATAGCATGAAGCCCTTCACGAATGAGACACTGTGTGATGTTTATATTGTTGAATTTTGTGATGTATTATTATGTGAACCATACTTGTGGAAGAGGCATGTGTACAGGATACTAGAGGTAGCACTTCCTAACACAATCTCTTTGATCACTGCGAAGCAATGCAGTAAGATAATTTCTTAGATTGGGAAAATTTGAAGTGAAATCTTAAATTGTGTTATTTAAACTGATTTTTTTACTATAATAGAAAAAAATTTCAAAAAATCACATTAAAAACAACTCGATTTTAAAAGCCAATTTAAAATAAAAAAACCAAAAAAAAAACCATCCTTCACACCTTAAATACACTTTAAATATAATCGATGAAAATTATGCAGTTTCTTCACACCTCTTTTTTTTTTTTGTGGTGGGTACTTTCTTGGAATGTAATTTGAAAGTGCAAAAATCCATAGTGGAGTTCATAATAAAGAAGTTATAAACGTTGTAGGACACGCGGGTAGAGTTGACCTAGACATCATCATGCCAACGCAGCAGCTCAGCACCCGACGTAGGAAAGGGTCGAACCCAGTATATATCATCCCAACGCACGAAACACGGTTATTGTTATCCATATATCTATCACTCGACTAGGGTAGCTACCATGTTGGACTATTTTCTAGCATTAAGCATCTCATTCTTTCTTTAACACACGTTTCCATGTCACAGTCTAGGGGGGGGTGCGCGGGGAGGGAAAGGTTCAAGCCTACTGGCGAATCTACGTCTAAAAACATATAAATAGACATATAGAATCTCTGTGCTTGGTATGCTCTCTTTACATTTTGTGATTTTAGATAATTCTTTCTCTTTTTATATCTCCTCTGATTCTTACTCATTTCAAGTTAATAATTACATTTTATCTCTAATTTACAATGCTTGATCATGAGAGCACTCCACTCCTACTAAGTGAAGACGACTTTGATGAAACGCCCGCCCGCTCATCCTCTCGCCCTAAATTATCGATAGCGCATTTTTTCATGTGCTCTACTTATGGTATAGGCCATCTCAGATTATGAACCAATGTTAAAATATACAGAAGGCCAAAAGAAAAAGTTGCAGAAGCAGGAAGGAAGTAGAGCTTCGGTGGAAGAATAGAGATCAGGTGGAAATTTTTTGTATGCCTCGTGTCCAAGAAGGGAGGCCGAAGTTGATCATGTAGGCCTAAACGTCCCTAGTTTCAGTGCGATCCAAAAATTTATTCCCTCAATTTCGTAGGGAAATATAATGAAAATTAATACCTTGCATTTTACTAACTTCAAAGTTATACCAATTTTAGTTTTTATTGCATAATCCATGGGGATGTTTTTATTTGGTTCTTAATGAAGTAACTCACAATTGAAGCTTAAAGGATGGATTTATTGCAATTAGGAGTTTAACATTTTGCTAATATATAAATAAATGGATGGATTTAATCTTGCTGAAGTGTTAAATGTATGTTTGTGATAGCATGGATTTGGGTTCATTTTTTGTGCCATGTATTAGCGAAAAAATGATGCTTGATTAAGTAATTTTAACTGCTTGATCGATCAATTTTTAAGTGCTTGATCGAGTTTTTTAGGCACTTAAATAACTTAATTGAACGAGCCATTTTCTAACCCAAGTTAAAGGCTCGAACGAGAGTTATGGCTTGCTTGAGCTATATGTTTTGATCATGACTATGGCTCGATTGAGCATTATTTCTTATTAAAAATCCAATCATGACTTGTGCAAGTCATTTTTCTTAGACGATGAGAGAAAAAGGAGTTGGACTAAATATTTCGAAGCTCGAATGAGATGGAGTAACTCAATTAAGCTACCCATCAACCCTGCCATGACCTAGAGGCTCAAGCCTGAGGTAGGTTTCATATCATTTTTTGATCGAGGTGGATATTGGTGGCCACCTGCCTATTCCATTTAGAAACTCACCATTGTTTCTTTCAGTTTTTTAGTTTCATTAATTGTAGCATAATTTAATATTTTTTTCATTTTCTCAGGTCGTGAACTTACAGATCCATTTTGAGGCCCCAAATGACTTTTTTTGGAAAATGGGAAAACATGAGTCTTTGAATCACGTCGAAAGTTGTATTACCCAAATAGATATTTCTAACATGGTATCATGCACATCAAACAAAGATCGTATGCCAAATTTACAACCCCAGTAAATTGATGTACCCATTTATGCCAACGTGGCCCACAATTTTGGCGATTCATCTCCTAGGGTTACGCTTTTCGATGTTTAGGGTTTTCCATTGTTTCTCAATAATAAATAGGCCTTTGAGCCTCATTGTAACATATTTCAGAGGCATGTATCCACCAAATCTCTTCTCAGAGATAAGCTACCATTTCCCGAGATAGTTTATTTTCATTATGTATGTAATCATATTTCAGTTCTTTGATGTTAATGAAATGGAGCTTTATTTATACAACATGTCTATGTTTATGGTTATATGTGTATTTTCTTGTGTTCTTGTAGAATTACGGATCATTGGTATCAAAGTGGTATTCTCTTTCTCTATTTTTCTTTGAATGTGTGCGACGAGGTCAGGTTATAAGGAGTTAGGGCCTAAACTAGTTGAACCTTTGCAAGAACAACCTCGCAAACCCTGACGACCTCCCATGACAGAAGAAAAGAAGTATGAGAGAGAAGTATATCCTTTCAAAATACTATTTTAAGAATCCCTTGAGTGACAAAGAAACGTGATGATGGACAACTTCACCTAGATCCTTCTGTGGCTACCCACAAGTGACACATCTTCATCCAGTAGTCAAATTAGAGGTGCCACTCCCTTTAAGGTACAAGTCAACTTTGACATCCCCATATTTTAAGGCCAAATAGATGTAGATGTCATGGATACGTTATTAAATTATTTAAAAGTATATTTTTTGATTCATGATTTTTCAAATCAGGAAAAAAAAAATTTCACTCAAAGTCACCCACATGATGTCAAGGACTAGTTGGAAACCTATTATGAGAAGAGGGGAGAGAGGGAACCCTCACTATTTTCAGCCACAACCACATGGATTTATTTTTGATATGCCATCAAGGAGTAGTATTACCCTGTCGGGAACTATGAAGGTAGATACATAAAGTGGACCACGCTGCAGTAGGGAAGGCTCCAAGACATGCCAAAGTTCAAAAATATTTTTCATACCCTTCGCAAAAAGTTGGGTATTAAGGATTCTTAGTGGAATTTGGTACTCAAGTACTGTGACTTTCTACACAAGTACATATGGGATGAGATGGAGCTCTTCAACATCTCCTCGCTCAGCACCACCTATCTATACACTATCAAGATTGAGCATAAATTTAAATATAAGAAGAGTGAATTTAGATCTAATAATATGAAGCAAGGGAAAGGCGCCCCCAAAAATGAATAACAAAGGATAGAGAAAAGGTGGGGAGACATATAAAAACCCATTGAAGCTACAAGCAAAGAAAAACACTACGAAGATAAAGGGCATGGGAAAATGGTGTGAGTTCGATAAGAGCCCCACTCACAATATGAGTGAGTGTCAATCCAGGTAGTCACTTGTGGCCGAGCTCTCACCCCATCACATCCAAAACCATACACCATCAGGTGGTTTCACGAAGGACAATATCTATGCATTAGCCAGTAGTGTCACTTTCCCTATAGCATGAAGCCCTTCACGAATGAGGTACTGTGTGATGTTTATCCTCTTGAATTTGTGATTTATTATTATGTGAACCATACTTGTGGAAGCGACATGTTGTGTATGAGTCCAAGCCTCGCACTATTACTATTACTTTGGGAAATAAATTGTAAAGGATACCAGAGGTAGCACTGCCTACCACCATCTCCTTGATCACTATGAAGCAATGCAGTAAGATCATTTCCTAGATTGGGAAATTTGTTTTCCCTATGATTCATTCTAAGGGCAAGAAGAAGATCGTGGAAAAAAATGGAAAGGTTGTGGAGGAGTACAGGGACATCTTCACGTCACCCATAGGGGTAGCCATGCAATGTCATGTCAAGCACTCCATCGATCTGACCTCAGGCGCACTGCTACCCAATGGACCAATCTATCGATGCTTTTTTCTAGAGAACGATGAAATAAAGAGGCAGATTTAGGAGTTTTTGTTGAAAGGGAACCTCAAGCCAAGTTCATCACCCTATGGGAGCCTGATCGTGTTGGTACAAAAGAAGGACGAGACCTGGAGACTCTATATTGACTATCAATAACTGAATAAGATCATTGTCCAGAACAGGTATCTAATTCCACAAATTGTTGACATTCTAGAGCAACTTGAGGGGGGAAAATATTTCAACAAGATTGACTTAAAGTCTGGTTATCACCAGGTACTAATCAAACCCTTTGATGTGTGGAATACAACCTTAAAATCCAAAGGAGGCCTTTTCAAATGGTTGGTCATGCCTTTCGGGTTGACAAATTCCCCTGCAAACTTCATGAGGTTGATGGATGACATCTTTCGGCCCTTCACCAACTCATTCGTGGTAGTATATTTTGATGACATGTTGATCTTCAGCTAGAGTTGGGAAGAGACCCTCCACCATATTCGACAAGTCCTCCAAACCCTGCGAAAACACATATTGTGTGTCAATTTGGAGAAATGCACTTTTTGTATAACCTTGGTTCAATACCTTGGGTACATCATTGATGAGCGGGGTGTGCATGTGGACCTAACCAAGCTACAAGTTATTCAGTATTGGCCAGCCCCGACCACTCTAACAGAGCTCCACAACTTTTTGGGACTTTCTAATTTCTACCATGGGTTCATGTTAGGGTTCTCTCATATCACTTGGCCTTTGAGTCAAGTCACCAAGGGAAGAGCGAAAGAAAATTTCTTTTCATTTGATACCCAACATAATTTGTTTGTTGATTTGAAGCATCTCCTCTTCTCTGCACCAATTCTCACATTAATAGACCTACAGAAACCATTTGAGATTGAGACATATGCCTCCAACTATGCTATTAGTGCAGTTATTACTCGTTAGGGCATCCAATGACATATCATAGTGAGACACTTTTAGACATAGTATGAAAGTATCCAATCTATGAAAAATATATTTATTCCATTGTAAAAGCCCGCTGACAATGGAAGCATTACATTCTAGGGAAGGAAACAGTAATCCATGCAGATCACTGACCCTTATAGTTCATATAGACACAAGGAAAATTTCAGAATGATCGCCATGATAAATGGTTCACATACCTGCAACAGTTCCATTTGAACATTAAGTAGAGGAAAGGAAACACCAACAATGTTTCAGACTACCTCAACCAACCATTGGTCATAGTGTTGACCATCGTGCTCGAATCTTTTGGACACTTGACTTCGGGGTGGTCGCATATTTACAAGAGAGATCCAAAATTCGGCAACACATACCAAACATTCTTGGAAAGAAAGAAAGTTCCAAATTTTCACCTCCATGATTGATCCAGATTTATGCAGGAACACAAAAGAATATAGAAATAACCATAAACATAGAAATACAGTGGAAATAAGGCTTCATTTCATTAATATCAAATCACAGAAATATGCTTACAAACATGATGGAAATAAAATATCTCGGGTGCTGGTAGAGAATCTCTGAGAAGAGATGTGGTGGCTAAAAACCTCTGAATGGTGTTACAATGATGCTCGAGGGCCTATTTATTATGGAGAAACAATGGAGAACCCTAAACTTCCAAAAACCTAACTCTAGGGGATGAAGCGCCAAAACTGTGGGCCCTGTTTGGGTAAATTGGTGTTTCAACTTCCTAGGGACGTAACTTCAGCATACTATCTTCGTTTGGGGCCTCAAAATGGCTCCGGAAGTTTAGGACCTGAAAAAATGCTAAAAATAGTAAGTTGTGAAAAAAATGAAAGAGACAATGGTGGGGCCAAAAGTGGAATAGGCAGGTGGCCACCAATATCCACCTGGATCATTCCTCCCCCCTTAGGAAGCAATGGTCCCCATTATGTTGAGTTCCTCCATGAGATGAGGAAAATTCTGTTGAACTTGGTCCCTGGTGAACCACTTGCCTTGGTGCAGGAGTTGGCCAGCTTTGACAACCTGATATAGTTGGATCTTTTGTCAGCGAGTGTTCTTGATTTTCATGTCCATGATATAGTCTGTGGTGGCCTATTCCATGCAGTTTGGGTTTAACTCTTTTGGTGTGAGTTCTTCTGCAATGTCAGAGGTGTCCAATATAGGTGGGAAGTAGGGACGAAGGTAGTCTACATTGAATACTGGGTGCAGACCAAGGAATGGTGGAATACTGAGCTCGAAGGCATTGTTCCCTACAGCCTTGGTGATGGTGTAAGACCCATATCAGAGTAGGAAAATCTTGCGGTGGGGTCCAATGAGGTGCTCCTTCTGCAAATATAGCCACACTTTTTCGCCCACCTAGAAGTTGTGTGGAACCCGATGTTGATCATGTCATTGCTTGTACTTAGCATTGGCTCTGTCCAATATGTCATGAACCTATTGGAAGATGTGCTGAATGCGCTCGATGAAGTTGTTTTCTTTGTCAGCTTCAGACTGGACATGAGCCGAATCGGCCTGAGTAGCTGGAAATGGCATGGATACGTCAATGGGACATAGTGGCTGCAACCCCAAGCCCACGTGAAAGGGGCTATGGCTAGTTGAGTTGTGGAGAGCTCGGTTATAAATATGTTGTACATAGGGAAGGCTCTCATCCCATGTGCGTGGATTATTTTAATTGTACATGCGCAGAATGTGTACAATCATCCTGTTGACGACCTCTATCTAGCCATCAGTTTGGGGATGGAAATTTGTGGACTTGGTGAGCTTGGTGTCCAATATTGACCAGAGGCTAGACCAAATTGTGCTGAGGAACCTGCTGTCGGGATCTGATATGATAGACTATGGGATCACAAAGTGCACCCACACTCATTCAAAGAAGAGTTTAGCAGTGGCTTCTGCTGTGATATTCTTCTTGCAGGCCGCCATAATGGCCATCTTTGAGAATCTGTCGACGACCACGAAAACACAGTAATTTCCATGCTTAGTAAAAGGAAGGCCTGGCATGTAATCCATGGAGATGGATTCCCAAGGTCGACTAGGGGTAGGTAGCGGAGTATAGAGCCCTTGATTCTTGATGGTCAGTTTGGCAATGGCGCAAGCAGTGTAGGATCTGATGTACTTCTTGACATCCTATCGAAGGTTTGGCCAATAGAAATACTTCTGCAGTACTGCCACTATTTTCTCGACCCCAAAATTCCCATCGACTCAACTGTAGTGCGCTTCCCATATCATCTTGGCATGCTCACTTGAAGGAATAAAAAGGTGTCCTAGGTGACATAATAGTGCATCTTGGAGGTGAAAATTTGGAACTTGCATACCCCCCAAGAGTACCTTGTATGTGTAGCTGAATTATGGATTGCTCTTGTAGAGAAGCAGCCAATCAGAAGTATCATGCCCACAAGAGTTGAGAATGGTGGTTATGGCCATGATCGGTGGTCGGATGAGGTAGTCTACAACATTATTGGTGCTACCCTTCTTGTACTTGATGTTCAAATGAAATTGTTGCAGATATGTGGACCACTTCTGATGGCGATAGTTCTGCAACTTCCCTTGTGTTTGTATGAACTGCAAGGGTCGGTGGTCTGTGTGGATGATTGTCTCCTTCCCCAAAATGTAATGCTTCCATTGTCTACAAGCCTGCACAATGGAATACATTTCTTTTTCATAAGTGGGATTCTTTCGAACTGTGTCAGACAATGTCTCACTTTGATATGCCACTAGATGCCCCTGTTGAGTAAGAACTGCCCCAATAGCATAGTCAGAGGCATCTATCTCGATCTCAAATGGTTGTTACAAGTATGGTGATGTGAACACTGGGGAATAAAAGAGGCGATGTTTCAATTCTATGAACACCTTCGAGGTGATGTTTCAATTCTATGAACACCTTCTATTGAGATTCTGACAAAAATAATTTTTCTTTTTCTCCTCCCTTGGTGACTTGACTCAAGGGCCAAGTGATATGAGAGAATCGCAACACGAACCTATGGTAGAAATTAGCAAGACCCAGAAAGCTGTGAAGCTCTGTTAGGGTGGTTGGGGCTGGCCAATCCCGAATGACTTGGATCTTTGTTGGATCCACATGCACCGCCCTTTCATCAATAATGTATTTCAGATATTGAACGTGGGTCATTCCAAAAGTGTACATCTCCAAATTGGCACACAACTTGTGTTGCCGCAGTGTTTGGAGGACTTCTCAGATGTGGTGGAGGTGCTATTTCCAAGTCTGGATGAAGATCAGAATGTCATCTAAGTATACCACTACAAATGAGTTGGTGAATGGATGCAAGATGTCATCCATCAACCTCATGAAGGTTGCAGGAGAATTTGTCAATAAAAAAGGCATGATGAACCATTCGAAAAGGCCCTCCTTGGCTTTGAAGGTGGTCTTCCACACATCAGAGGGTTGGATTGGTACCTGGTGATACCCAAATTTCAAGTCGATCTTGCTAAAATATTTTTCCCCTTTGAGTTGGTCCAGAAGGTCATCAATCCATGGGATCAAATACCTATTCTGGAAAGTGATATTGTTCAGCACTCGATAATCAATACAGGGTCTCCAAGTCCCATACGTCTTCTGTACCAACACGATCGGGCTCCCACAGGGCAATGAACTTGGCCGGATGTGACCTTTATGCAGAAGCTCCTAAATCTTCCTCTTGATTTCATCATTCTCTAGAACGGAGCACCTATAGATTGGTCCATTGGGTAGCGGCACACCTGGGGTCAGGTCAATGGGGTGCTTGACCTGACAGTGTAGAGGCATGCCCGTGGGTGAGGTGAAGATGTCCCTGTACTCCTCCACAAGCTTGTCCATTTGTTGTTAGAGGAGCCATCTCTGGAGGTCGTGGTCACAGTATTATTATTTCCCTGGGGGCAGATCATCAGGAAAAAAAATTTCCTGGTTTGGGAAATGAGCTTACTGCATTGTTTTGCAGTAACCAAAGAGATATTCAGAGGCGGTGCTACTTCTGGTATCATGTACAATTTATTTCCCAAAGTAAAAATAACAGCGTGAGGCCAGGAATCATACACAACATCTCACTTCCACAAGTATGGTTGGCCTAATAATACATAAAAAACATCAATAGGAGCAATGTCACACAATACCTCATTCGTGAAGGGCTTTATGCTATAAGGAAGGTAAAACTGCTGGCTAAAGTAGAGATCTTGTCCTTCGTGAAGCCACCTGATAGTGTATGGTTGTGGGTGCGTTGTGGTCGGAAAGCCCAACTGCTTCACGACATCTGCTGAAATGAGGTTCTTTTGGCTCCCATTGTTGACAATGAACCGTAGCAGGGAACCCTTTACCCACATATGGGAATGGAAGAGACGATGTGCCTCCTCTGGATCTTCTGGTTCCTCCTTCTGGATCTCCATAGTGGAAATAGTGGCGTTGGGCTCTGCATCAATAATCTTCTTCCCTTTGTCATTCACCTTGTCCGGTTTTGATTCAGAGTCGGAGCATGCATCTGATTCAGAAGCCCTCATCTCGGCCACCAGAGACTGCTTGGCCCGACACTCACTTGTGTTGTGAGTGGAGCTCTTATGGAACTCATACCACTTTCCTGTGTCCTTCTTTGGCTTCACGGTGTTGTTATTTTCTTATGTCTTTGGACACCATGCCTTGGATTTATCCTTTGTTTTGCAGTTTGGGGGCACCTTTCCCTTGATTTTGATTCGCAGATCCAAAGTCTCACTTCTTCTATTTGAATTTCTGCTCAATCTTGGTAGCATAATGATATGTCGTACCAAGCAAGGAGATGTCGAGGAACTCCATTTCTTCCTGAATGTATCTGTGCAGACAACTGTGATACTTTAGCACCAAATTTTTCTTTAAATATTTGATACAAAACTTTGTGCGTATGGTATGGAACAGATTCATTAGCTCATGCACATCTTGATCCCTTTGTTATCGCAGCGTGGTCCATTGAAATCACTTGTCCTCATAGCTCCCCACGGGATAGTATTGTTCCTTGATGGCATCTCAGAAAGAATTCCAAGTGGGTACGACTGAGAATAGAGAGGGTTATGTCTCGTCCTTTTTCTCACAGTAGGTTTCCCACCAATCCTTGACATGGGGGGTAGCTTTTAGGAGTACAAAAATAATCTTCTCCCAGTCAAAAAAGTCATGAACCGAGAAATATCCTTCTAATAGATTCAACCATCTATCTACAGCATCTGCATCTATTTGACCCTAAAATATGGGAATTTCAAAGTTTACTTGTACCTTAAAGGGATTTGCGCTTCCAGAGTGGCTATTGGATGCAGATGCGCCACTGGTGGGCAGTCGTTGAAGGATCTAGGAAAAGTTATCCATCATCGCGTTCCTTTATTTTTCGAGGGCCTCCATGAGAAATATTTTGATAGGATCTCCTACTCCCTCATATTTCTTTTTGTCCCCCATGGGCGTCCGTCGGGGTTTGCGAGGCTGATCTTTCAAAGGTTCCACCAGATCGAGCCCTAACTCCTTATACCCCCACCTCGTTGGGGACATGCAAAGAAGGATCGAGAAAAAGTAGAATGCTTTTATACCATTGATCCGGATTTATGCAGGAACGAAACAAAATACACAAATAACCATAAACATAGAAATACATCAGAAATAAGGCTTCATTTCATTAATATCAAATCACAGAAATATGCTTACAAACATGATGGCAATAAAATAGCTAGGGTGCTGGTAGAAAATCTCTTAGAAGAGATGTGGCAGCTACAAACCTCTGAACCATGTTACAATGAGGCTCGAGGGCCTATTTATTATAGAGAAACAATGGAGAACTCTAAACGTCCAAAAACCTAAATCTAGGAGATGAAGAGCCAAAAATATGGGCTCCGTTTGGGTAAATTGGTGTTTCAATTTCCTGGGGACGTAAATTTGGCATACTATCTCCTTCTGGGGCCTCAAAATGGCTCTAGAAGTTCAAGACCCGAAAAACTACTAAAAATATTAAGTTGTGAAAAAACTGAAAGAGACAATGGTGGGGCCCAAGTGTAATAGGCAGGTGACCACCAATATCCACTTGGATCAATGATGCACTTTTATGCCACTTGGTACAAATTTGTGTTCCTTCAAGTGAGTGTGCCAATATGATTTGGGAGGTGCACTATAGTTAGGTCACTAGACATTTGAGGGTAGAGAAAATAGTGGTAGTGTTGCACAATTATTTTTATTACTCGAACCTTCGACGAGATGTTGGGAAGTACATCAGATCCTGTATTGTGTGTCATTGCCAAACTAACCAGTGACCATCAAGAAGTGAGGCCTATATACTCCTCTGCCTACTCCTAATCGACATTTGGAATCCATTTCCATGGATTGCATCTTGGGCCTTCTTTCTAGTAAGCATGGAAATGATTGTGTTTTTACGGTCGTCGACAGATTTTCTAACATGGCCATTTTGGCGGCCTGCAAGAAGACTATCACAACAGAAGCCACTGCTAAGCTCCTCTATAAGCGAGTGTGGGTGCACTTTGAGATCCCACACTCCATTATCTTAGATCAAGACAACAGGTTTCTAAGTTAATTTTGTTCAAGCCTCTGGTCGATGTTGGATACCAATCTCACTACGTCCACAAATTTCCACCCTCAAACTAATGGCCAAACAAAGGTCGTTAACATAATTATTATACACATTTTGTGCATATACAACTCGAAGCATCCACGCACACGGGATGAAAGTCTCCCCGATGTCCAGCATAGTTACAACAAAACTCTCTGTAGCTCACCTGGCCACAAACCCTTTCAAGTGGGGTTGGGATTCCAGCCACTATGTCCCATTGATGTGGCCATACCAATTGCATCTACTCAGGAATATTTGGCTCATGTCCAGCCCTAAACTAACAGGGCTAATAAATTTATTGATTTCAATGAGCACATATGCTAGAGGGTCCATGGGATATTGGACGGATCCAATTCTAAGTACAAGCAACAACATGATCAACATTAGGTGTCGCACAAGTTTTAGGTGGGCGAAACAATTTGGTAACATTTGTAGAAGGCATGACTCGTTGGATGCCACCTCAATCTTCGCCCACTATGATATGGGACTTACATCATCATTAATGTTGTAGGGGACATTTCAAGCCAAAATTCCACCATTCATTGGCCTACACCAAGTGTTCAATGCGGACCGCCTTCAACCATACTTTCCACCATTGCTGGATACATCAGGCATTGTAGAACATCTCACAAGGACAAAGCTAAACCCAAAGTGCATGGAACAAGCCACAAATGATAAGATCATGGACACATAGATCAATAAATCTCACTAGAAGAAGATCCAACTTTATCGAGTTATCAAAGTTGTACAACTGTTGCACCAAGGCAAGTGGCTCACAAGGTACCAAGTCTAGGAGAAGGTTCCCCATCTTGTGGAGGGACTCAATGCAATGGGGACCATTGCTTCCCAAGGGGGGAGGACTGATCTAGGTGTATATTGGTGGCCACCCGCCTATTCCACTTGGAAACCCACCATTTCTTCTTTTATTTTTTTAATTTCCTTAATTGTAGCACAATTTACTATTTTTGGCAGTTTTTAGGTCTTGAACTTCCATAGCCATTTTGAGGCCCTAAATGAATTTTTTTTTGGAAAATGGGAAAAGATATGTATTTAATAGACACTTGCAGTCGAAATTTGTATTCCAGTGTTAGTGTTTGTCAGTCCTTCCAGTCACCAATGATCAATTATGCTCTTACAAAGTTTTTGATAGGGTCCTACTACAAATTTTTATGGTTTCAATAGGTTTTAAAATAAAAATTTGTCACTAGTTAGTGTTTCTAGGTGTGTTATTACTCCTTTCAATATAGGTTTTGGTCATTTCCATCACTCTCATTGTAATGATCAATTATGCTCTTACAAATTTTTTGATAGGGTCATACTGCAAATTTTTATGGTTTCAATAGGTCTTCAAATAAAAATTTGGTCACTGGTTAGAGTTTCTAGGTGTGTTACTACTCCTTTCAGTCCAGGTTTTGGTCATTTCCATCACTCATTGTAATGATTCATCATTGAAATGATTTCATCACCATCTGATTCACATCACCATGGTCATCATTCAACTCATTTCATGTAGTGTCATCATTAGGTCATAGGGTCAAAATCATAATATTAGGTCATTTCACCATTGAATTCAACATTGAAGCAGCAGTAATAGGAAAAAATGTTCAATAAATGTTTCAAAAGTGTGTTTTTATCTCTATCATGATGTAATATGAATAAAAAATTTCTAAGGCTTCAGTTCACTATCCATGCAAATCAAAAAGTGAAAGGATATGGTGGGGCCATTACACCAATATGAAGAAATATTGATTTCCAAAGCTCTAAAATACTAAAATAACATCTCATTTAATCATTCAAACTCCAAGAGACATAAATACACCAAGAAATACCACTTGCAACATCAGAGAAAGCATTTCTTTCCATCAAAGTGCCCATTTACCCTCTGCGCTGCGCTTTTTCCAAGATTGTTGTGTTTTCTCCAAGGGAGCCAAATCTTCATTTGTAGGGGTTTTCTTCAGCATAAAAGGGCTAAACATCATCTCCTACAAGTAATTGAACCTCATTGTCACCTCCTCTCATCTAATTTTCCACTGAAATCAGTTAAAACTCAGTGAATTACCTCTCTCAAAAGTTGTGTTGTGTTTTTCATTTCTTGGAAAAATTGTTGTATTGTTGTGGTAAAACACTAAATTTAAAGCTCTAATACCTTCCCCCACCTTCCATATACTACCCTTGACCCTTCCCTTCACCTCTATACCTCATTTTTACTATTTTGCCACAAACCCTAACCTAGACTACACTTTCCTAGGTTAGGACTATGTTTTCCCCTTTTGGACCCCTTTCCCTCACTCATTCCCTAAAATTTCACTTCTCCCTACTCCCTAACATCTATCCCTACCCCTAAATTTTCCCAATAATTGAGGAGACCCCTAACCCCTTCTGTTGTGGAGGTAAATCCCCTCTGCAGACAGAGGTGATCCCACTAGCCCTAAAGTGGGTCTAGCAACAATCGAAACACACAAAGCTATTGATTCCTAGTTACAAAAGATAGAATCGCGATAGATCGCTTACCGTGATTCTTTCGCTGTTGTTGTCGAAGAAGAAGTGGCACTTTCATTTCTAGCTGGATAGGTCACGATCCGTGAGCTCACTATATCTAGATACCTATACACGTGCAAAGAAGAGATACAACATGCAACGTAATATTTCACACTTTATAACTATCGATTAGTCAGAGAGGAATGAATGAAATTGCATTATATAATGGAAAAACACAATCATGGAACCAATAACAGAGTAATGTATATTAATATACGAGAGAAAGATTACAATCGGTGCTCTGACGTCGTGATCTTCCTTCGACAGGATTCCAGCAGGATGTGTCTCACAAAGCTCGTCAGGGATTTGAAAAAATATCTCTCTCACAGGGTTCTCCTTAGCTCTGCTCTTGATTGTCACTTAGCTATAATTTCTTTCCCAAAAGTTTAGCTCTAGTTTTCCAGCTAGTTTTCAAATAGAGAGGGTAGGCTTTTATAGAGGTAGAAGGAGAGGTTAGGATCCCTATAATCATGGGGGAGAGTCCTATCTCTTAGGAAGGTTCTGTGAGAGGTGGAAAACCACTTCCTAAACAAGGATATCTGAAGTCAAACAACCCAACTTCTTTCTGATGATTCATTATAAAGTTCTTAGAACCAAAATTCCGCCATTTATTTTTAAAAAACATTCCCAAATAGGCTTGGCGTGGGTGAGACATAGGGGTAGAGCGCTAAGTAGCGCAGGCCTAGTGTAACTTTTCCAGGTCGGTGCGAGTGATGAACTGGATACTCATGCCAAGGCCAAAACATCTGTTTTTAGGGTTTTTCAGAGGAAATGTTCTTGAGGCAAATTCCTGCCCTTATGCAGAAGGATGCCATCAAGGTGTTTTCAAGACATTTTACTGTTCACAGGTCACGGGAATAGTCATCCAATGTACGGGATGAGGGATTGCAAGGATGGTGACAAAAATTTGTGTAACAGATTCCCCCTAAAGCATGAGGTCCAAGAGAGAGGGAGGGGTGAAATGATTTATGAGAACACGTTCAACTGAAAACACTGCCATCGGAAGACCTATGATTACAAATACAACTGATATCTCTAATATATGACATGTGGTATGGGTGCAACCATCCATAATAGAGTGCATAAAAAATGAGATCCAAGGTATGGACACAACCATCCAGCAGTAGGGATCAATAGATAGACTCAGGTATGGTTGCAGCCATCCAATCAAAATAGTCATATAATAAGTCATAACAGTCCACAAAGAACCTGCAGCTTGGATTTCATTAGAAAAAATCCAGGGTCTTGCGCTCCATCTCGACCCGAACAAAGTACAAGTTCGAGCATGTGAATATGTGAGCTAAAGTCGAACATGCAAGAACATCATCTGATTACTAGCTAATGATGAAAACTGTTAACATATGTGAGAGAAATCACCAATAATGACAATGGTTCTCAAGGTACAAGAGGTACAATCCATGAAACGTGAACAATGATCTAGCGTCGAACACCCGCAATATCATATGATCGAAGGTTAATAATGAAAACCTTGCATCAAATGCCAAGAACCTACCATTGAGGCATGCAGGCTCCAAGGTACTTGAAAGGAGTCTCTAGATCAACTTCCTGGATAATGAGCTGGAGTCGACAGGGAGGGACCTTGATCGAAGGTGGGCCATAATGTTTCCCACATCATCGACATGAGATAGAGGAACATGATGTTTGTGAATCAAGACCAACAAAGAATCAAAGGGAGGTTGAAAACTGCAGAGGCCAACTTCTCTTGAACATATCGGCGGCACGACACTACATTTGGCTGTATTTGACATCAAGGGATCTGAGGTCATGGTGACATGGCAGAGAAGTCAAAAGAGATTACCCAAACCCATGGAAGCAAGAAGATAACGAGATGAGATGTACCCAAACCGACACGAAAGCAGACAAGTTCCATGTTTAAGAGCGACATACTGCCAACACGACTATGATTTTGGTTCTATTTTCCCCCACCATTTCTGGCGAGTACCTCTTTATTTTTACACAAGCTTGAAGAGGATACCATATGCTTGTCATATAATTTTTTCCTTCAGACAAATCCAACCTAGTGCATTTTACAAGCCCTAGGAAGGAGGAACTCGGTTAATGTCATGGTGATGATTTCCAATTTCATCAGTGTTTAATGAGTTTGACAAAGGGAGAAATCAGCATCTTTTCATATTTAGAGAGTTTGAAAATAAGGTAGAAAAGAAAACTCCATCATGGCCCTTTTCGTAAATAGTCTCTCAGATCCAAATTGGTAGAAAACAATATCTGAAAGAACCTCTTATTCGAGATAGGCTAAGGTATTTCTTTTTCGTAAATAATCTATCCTAGCCATAAAAAGGGGTAAATGTATACTGGGTAGATATCGTTTCACAGCCATTTAACGAGTTCAAAACGACAAGATTCTCGACAATATTTTCAATTTTCAGGAGTCAGAAAAGAGCTGAAAGATGACTCCTCCTGTAGGAACGAGTGGTATAAAGGGTAACAACTGGTTTCGGTAATGGTGGAACTGCTCAGAACAAGTAAAGGTTAAGAGACTAGCTAATATGACCACTCATCACAGCGGTTCCTCAAGAATGGGTAAAACAACCAAGTGAAGGCGTATGATTGGCCAAGCAGATGGTAACGATGGAATGAGAAAACCAAGGGTCATCTGGAAAAATAGGCTGATAAAATGGAAATCACGAGAGGTAAAATGGGAATGGCTTCATTTTTACACAAGCTTGAAATTAGGAAAATCTGCTTGAAGTTGGTTTCATTTTTACACAAGCTTGAAACAAAGATAAACTGTGCTTGAAGTTGGTTTCATTTTTACACAAGATTGAAACAAAGCTAAACTATGCTTTAAATCGGTTTCATTTTTACACAAGCTTGAAATGGAAACAAACTATGCTTGAAATGTTTGCATGCCCTCAGCATGGTGACTCAATTCGAGGTAAATTCCTCCAAAGCTTTAGTGCATTCACTGGAGTAGGCTGCTAGTTACTGACAGGTGGATGGAATGAAGGTTCAATTATGATACCAAGAGAAAGATTCGACTAGGATTTGACGAGATCTAATCAAAGATTCAAATTGAACGGGAATGGGTTTCATTGTTTTAACGAGGTTGAAACATTAAAAGAACTATCCTCGTGAACTAATTCATTTTTTAACGAGGTTGATACAGAAGACAAACTATCCTCAGATGACCTTGTTTCATTTTTTAATGCGATTGACACAAGAAAATGAACTATTCTCCAAAGACTTTGTTCCATTTTTTAAGGAGCTTGACATAAGAAAACAAACTCTGCTCCAAAGAACTTGTTTCATTTTTTAAGGAGCTTGACACAAGAAAATGAACTATGCTCCGAAAAACCTGGTTTCATTTTTTAAGGAGCTTGACACAGGAAAGGAACCATG
The DNA here is from genome assembly GCA_034641835.2 of Pinus albicaulis. NCBI lineage: Eukaryota > Viridiplantae > Streptophyta > Pinopsida > Pinales > Pinaceae > Pinus > Pinus albicaulis. The sequence goes on along the minus strand of CM076582.1, from coordinate 1,525,040,803 downwards.
CTCCGACAACCTTTCATCATGATGAATAAGAAGTCATGGCTTCCAAGAGTTCCGCACCGGATGGGAGAACAACATCTCAGAAATCAGGACCCAATGCCCCCAGCACATGGTGCACAACAGAATTATCACTGAATACGGGCATGGGACAGGTAGCCACATAATTAACCTACGGCGGGTAAGATACAACCGGTGGGTAAAGACCGGGAAGGGATGATGGTGGACCAAATGTCATGTTAGGACCAAAGAATGAAAGTTTATCAATGGTCACGATCCAACCTTTTTGTGGGAAGCAGATCACACGAAAGAGGGAGGAGACAAGCACTCCCATGACATAAGTATAGTCATGCCCCAAAAGTAAATTAAAATCTAAGGGGTCTGGAACAACCATCACGTCTATATAGACAGTTTTCCCTCCCAAAGTAACAGGCAACTTCGGAAGGATCCCTAACGGTTGATTGGATCCTCTGTTAAAAGCCAACAGATTCTGGGTAATAGGCATAAGTGGTGGAGAACCAAAAGCTTACAAAGTAGTGGAAGACAGAATACTAATAGACGCACCTTCATCTATAATAGTGTTGGGTATGACCAGATCAAAGGTATGTACCGTTATCTCGAAAGGCACATAATATGGAAGGCAGTATCCTGCAAATCGACTCCAATCAAAGGAAGCGACCAAAAACTTGGAGGGGATACCATCGAACTAAGATGGTTATCCCCTGGTGTTATCGAAGAAAGAGGAGCACTCTCCTAGACTTCCATCACGAGATTAGGAGGAGCAACTTCTTGAACTACAGGGACAGAAGAATCTTTCTCCAAGTACGAAGAATCCGAAGAAACAAGAGGAACATGAGGGGGATGAGATCCACTCTCAACAGAAAATACTTGATGAACCATAGGCAGGATAAAGCCGACCGATTCCACGTCCAATGGTTGGTCGGGAAAGGGTTCCTAAATTTGAATTTCCGAGGGAGTGGGATCAACCAAGGATGACTCTTGACCGATCGTGGAATCAACTAGTGGAGGACTCAAAGAAAGTTTCTAGTAACCAGCCGGAAAGTAGGGTGCAGAAATAGTGGAGTTGTCCAACACTCTCTTGGCTTCATCCATGTATGAACAAAGGTGAATGGGGTGATGCCCTTCACACAACTTACAGGGATTGGTAAACTTACCCTGTTTCTTACGAGTCTTATTAGCACTAGTTGAGGATGTGTTACCAACATGACTTCCAGAAGTCAAAGGCGATGGTGGACGACCATCAGACCAGACTTCAAGTACCTTGGGAATTCCAGGGTAGTCGTGAAGAAGGTGGTAACCTTTTCGCAACATGCAAGGGAATTTGAATTTCTGTGGAAGGTTGGATGGTTTATCAATGGAAGGCTTCTTAGGCGTAATAGCCGTAGAACTAGCCTCTCTTTTATCTGACTTATTCTTCTTCTTCTTAGCCACCTGGTTACTAGAATCCAGACTTTCACCAGGCGAAGTAGAAGAGGAGGGCAAAGAAATAGGCGAATAAGGAGAGAGGTCCACTTTAGAATCAACACGATGCTGTTCAGGTGGAGGATATGGTTGTACAGTGGATGGAACACTCAAGACCATAGAGGTCGAGAATAACCAAACAGGCAACCCAACAGTTAACCCAGGCAGGGACAATGTTGCCATATAAAGAGCACCAACATTCCCAAAAGCAGAAAAATGACCAAGATTCCCTTTGGAGGGGATTCCTTGGTTAGTGAGCTCCGGAAGTGTTTCCATCAGAAAAAAACTCTAAAACCAAACACTAAGGAAGATAAATTTAACCAGGAATAATTCGTGGGTAGTTAATTTTTAAGACACTGAAACAAAACTCAGTCGTTTCATATTTTAAGAGTCAAGAAACAGGAAAAAGGTGACTCTATCACTTTCAGGTTGAAGCGAGCGTGAAAGGACAAGCGCTCGATGATCTCTTCTCTTTTTAAAGAGTCACGAAAATATCGAAATTACTACTCTGGTAATCTAAGAAAGAGGGTGTACCAAATTTCCGTGAACTAGCATATACACCTTGGTTATAAAATGAAAGAATAATCAACCAAGGACTTGACGTACGTGCAAGTAGTCTCCCCGAATGCTGTGTTCGGTGTATCATGGTTACGAGGCGGCAGACTTGGCTTCTTATGGATAAAATGATTGCAACCTAGAGGGGTCTCCCTTTATATACTCGACGGTACGGGGATCATAAGTCCGTACTAGCACTGTCTGAAGCCAAATGGAGAGCGACAACTGCTAGGTTTTAAGATGCCGGAATATGTCTCTAACTTAGACCAATAAATGTTTCGTTAAGTTTCAATGCTTCCTTAGGTTGATTGAATAAATTTTAAAGTTGATCTTCAATTTACGTTTCAATTTCAAGGCCCTATCGAATGTTGGATCTCATAAAACCTCTAGATGCAAACTACATGCCACAAAATATCATTTCATTCAATGAAGAGCTATCTATGGGAGATTTGAGAGCTTTCAAATGATAGTGAAATGAACACACAAAAACATCCACTACCGATTTCAATGCAAGCTAATGAAACTGGAAAATTTTTCTCTTGAATTATACAACACTAATAATGCAAAAGAGTTTTCAATTTTCACTATGCCAATCAAATATGCAATTTTTTTTTTGTATTTTTCAATATATTAGACAAAATGCACTAAATAAATAAAAAACTAATGAAAACATCAATTTTAGAATGAAAAAGAGAGAGCTGAAACAAAACAAGTTCACTCAACTCAAACAAGCATAATCAAGACTCAAACCGATGACGAAATCCCTCAAAGTGAAGAAGAATCTCGAAAGAGACCCAAACAAGCCATGTGATCTAGGCTTGGAGAAACACAAAGTGAAACTGAACGAAAGAGGGGAAAATCATTCAATAAACACAATGAATCAATTGTATTCAACAAGATGAATGCAAAGAAGCAGAAACCAAGTTGACCGGGAAAGAAAAGACCCAAAACTCCCACGGAAGGCTCAGCACACTGAAGCACCTAGAAGCCCTAGGGCTAAAATGCAAAACTAATAGAAAAGGGAAAACAACCAGAGGACAAGGGCTAAACAAAGTCAAAAATGACTTCAAAGCACTCAGACAATCAGAAAGAAAAACCAGGACCAAAACTCAACCTTAGAAAGACCAAGACCAGGCAAACCCTAAAAACTACCAGGGTTGGCGTGCCTGTCTAGTTGTAATCTATGCCAAGCATGGAATGGCATGGGTTCCTAACTAGAAACTAGCGCCCTTGGGTGTGACTGTGAGAGGGATAACCATGCCAATCAGGTTTACCCTAGAAAATTATGAAAATGAACGAACGGAGGCTAGATCTAGTCTTCTGGGGGCGGAACAGGGTTTTAACACTAAGGAAGGTGCACTATAAAAGCAGACTGATCAAACAAAAATCCAAAAAACAACCTAATGGATGAAGGACCAACTCCCACTACTCCCCAGCAAAGTTGCCAAATTTTTGTGGAGGTAAATCCCCTCTACGGACAGAAGTGATTTCACTAGCACTAGAGTGGGTCTAGCAACAATCAAAACACGCAAATCTATTGATTCCTAGTTACAAAATATAGAATCGCGATAGATCGCTTACCATGATTCCTTCACTGTTGTTGTTGAAGAAGAAGTGGCGCTTCCATTCCTAGTTGGACAGGTCACGATCTATGAGCTCATTGCATCTAGATACATGTACACGTGCAAAGAAGAGAGACAACATGCAACGTAATATTTCACACTTTATAACTATCGATTAGTCAGAGAGGAACAAATGAAATTGCATTATATAATGGACAAACATAATCATGGAACCAATAATAGAGTCATGTATATTAAGATACGAGAGAAAGATTACAAACGGTGCTATAACGTCATGATCTTCCTTCGACATGATTCTAGTGGGACGTGTATCACAAATCTCGTCAGGGATTTGACAAACTCTCTCTCTCACAGGGTTCTTAGCTCTGCTCTTGATTGTCACTTAGCTATAATTTCCTTCACAAAAGTTTAGCTCTAGTTTTCCAGCTAGTTTGCAAATAGAGAGGGCTAGATTTTATAGAGGTAGCAGGAGAGGTTAGGATACCTATAATCATGGGGGAGAGTCCTATGTCTTAGGAAGGTTCCATGAGAGGTGGAAAACCACTTCCTAAACAAGGAGATCCGGAGTCAAACGACCCAAATTATTTTTGATGATTCAATCTGAAGTTGTTAGAACCAAACCTCCACCATTTATTTTTAACGAACATTCCCAAATAGGCTTGGCATGGGTGAGACACAGGGACAGAGCTCCAAGTGGTGCGGGCATAGTGTAACTTTTCCAGGTCGGCGCGAGTGATGAACTGGATACTCACGCCAAGGCCGAAACATATGTTTTTAGGGTTTTTCAGAGGAAAATTTCTTGAGGAGAATTCTTTCCGTTATGTAGAAGGATGCCATCAAGTTGTTTTCAGGACATTTTTACTGTTCACAAGTCATGGGAATAGTCCTACAATTTACAGGACGAGGGATTGCAGGGACAGTGAAAAAATGTTGTGTAACACCTTCATCTCCCTTCATTCCTAAAAACTGCCCAAATCCCGTGTTTTTCCCTACACGAAACCCTAATTACCGTTCCCATTGAGCTAGGGTTTGCTATGAATTCTGAAACCACTGATAAAAAGAGGCACAAGGGAGGTCATATCAGCAGGTATGAGCCCAATAAAGCACATGATATCATTTCTTGACCCTTCCTCAAGAAATAATTTCAAGATGTTGGTTGCCTTGCCTTTTGCGAAAAGGTTGAGGAACTTGGTTTTCATGAAAAACTTACCAACACTTATGCCACCAATTTGAGGAGAGATAAGGTGACTATTCCAGGGGTGGTGTTCACTCTTTTAGCAAAGAACATTGCCACAACTACAAGGATTCCAAAAAATGGAGAAACTTGGTTCAAGAATAGATACATTGACATTGAAATCTATAAAAAGTATTTAAAACCAACATACAAAGAAACTCCAACACACATATTTCCTGATCAGAATCTAGATTAGGGGAAAAAATTATCTCAAAATGAAAGTGCTTAGAATTGCACCAACATAGAGTGAAAATGACCATCTCGTCACAAGGAATCCAACACAACTCGTTTCGTTTAAAGCCAAGTTAGGATGAAGGAGTTATGGTCTGCTGATCACTATTCAAAACAAGCAATTTAAAAAAAATATTGCAAAAAAAGTAAAACTGATGACATGGCATTCTAGTCAGCATACATAGAATCTTCTTCAGTTTTTAGTCTAATGGGACTGTGACAAATGTCACTGCGAGATTCGCTAGTTTGGTTTATGAAGGTAAAAATCGCCCAATGTCCTCCGAGGTTGAATGTGGGTTCATGATATTTATGCACTAGAAATTAATTTTTAAATATTAAGATTGGATTGATATATGTTATTATATATATTATATTATATGATTTAATTATCATATATATATATATATATATATTAATTTTAAATCTTAATAATTATTATTCCACATTTTAAATATGGTGGAGCATTAAAAATGAATGTAAAAACTATGGCAATATACCATAAGTGGTTATGAGCGCGGAATACTAAAATGTTTTATATGGTCGGAGGAAGGGCGAAGGTCGGGTTGAACCCGCGACCTCCCCTACACAAGCTCCAAGACATACCAATAGACCACAAAATCATTGTTATAATGTATTTCACAACACATATAATTAAATACTTGTAAATTTAACTGCCGACGGGGAGGAGGGAGCCAACCCCCTCCCCATACGACCATAGTGCCATGACTAGAGGCGGGGCTACGGCCTAAACACGCCATTAGTGTGCTAACCACCCACTAACCTCGCTAAAAAATTAATTAATCTCTAAGTTTAATTCAGCAGAGATTTTTGCGGAGCGCCAAGTGTGGTGCTAGATCTAGTTTTAGTGGACCTAACTGGCAGTTGGCCAGATTTAGTGGAGCTTTTCTAGGCCATAATTGAATGAGGCCTATCTTGGTCAATGTTTGACCAAATTTTTCTCAAGGATAGTCATTCTTATCATATTGGCATGACATGAATCCATTGGAACATCTTGCAGAGGCAATGGAACTCATCTTTTGGTCACTTGAAGAATTTTGAAGCCTAGGCCCACCAGGAGGGAAGGTCATGCCTAGATCAATTGAAGACCAATTTCAATGAATGAATAGTCAATTTTTGATGTATTTGATGCTATAAACACAATGGTACAATTTATAGAGGCGTTGGAGCACATATGAAGGTGATTTTGTCACTTTGGATATTAAACAAGCTCATGGCCACAGGGGTTGGAGGTCAAGCCTAGAGGGGCTAGTAACCAAATTCAGAGGTTGGATAGTCGTTTTTGGGGTATTTGAGTGTTTTTAAGAAAATGGAACAGTTAGAAAATCCATTGGAGCAATACCTATCCTTTTAGTCAGACTTTTTACTCATAATACCAAGAGGGTCTAGCTAGTTAAAGTAGGTCCATGGAGATGTAGCCCACGAGCGCTTAACTCCATCATCATCCATTGTGTTATGTGATTTATGTGAGTTATATTTTTTCATTTCATTTTTTGTATAAGAGTTTTTAATTTTTAATTAAATCATAATTTAAACATCAAGAACACATGAAACTTGACAATAAACCCCTTCACAAATGGTTATGATGAGACGATCCTTAAACACATTTTTATTATTGATGAGGGAGATTCCATAGAAATAAAAAAATTTCCCATATTTAGATCAAGTTTTTATCAAAGCAAAATTTTAGCTCATTTTAGCCAAGGTTAGCTAATTCTTTTATAGTTATTGGTTGCTGAATTTTTGCAAGGAGAATTTAACAGTTTGCCAAGCTTATGTGTGAAGGAAAAGAAGTCAATATTGATATGTAAAATCTCAAATCACAGCAAAGAATCTTTTTGTGCATTGCATGGTGTGATGAAAACTTCATTAAGTGATGTTTCAAGTCAATCTTCCTTACAAAAATTATTTGAAAAAGAGATGTTGTAGAAACTCTACATCATTATTGAAAGGATGCAATAGAAGTATGAAGATAAGAGGGAGAGTGTTAAACTTCAAGAGCATTTGATTTCCATGAAGGAGGAGAAGCAAGAAATTCTTGAAAAGATGCATGAGATGGAGACTCAACTCATGATGCTAAGGAATCCTTAGCCAAGCATGAGCTTGAAAACGAGGTATGCAATTCAAGTTTATCTTCAATTTCCTCTAAAAATTATTGTGTAGGTTATTTTGAAAGACACACTAGAGGAATAGAGTCCAAATTATTGATGAATATGGGCTATGAAGGTAAAGGATTGGGCAAACATGCACAAGGCATAGTTTAGCCAATTTTTGTTGGGGAAAGGCCTAAGTATTTGGCTCTTGGTTATGGACAACATGATGGAGAAAGCTCTAAAGCCAAGGAGGGACACACTAGTAAAAAATCATGAAATTAATGACCACGTGGCTAAAAACGTTAGTAGCCGCAATTATTTCAAGTGAATTACTACTAAATTTGAGCAATTTGAAGTGACTAAACTAAAAATGACTAATTTAAATGACTAATTTATTCGAGGAATAAAATATACGACTAGATAATAAGTGACTAAACTAAAAACGACTAACTTAATGTACTAATTTAGTCTAGGGATAAAATATGTGACTCGATAATAAGTGACTAAACTAAAAATGACTAATTTAGTCTAGGATTAAAATATACGACCAGATGTGACAAAATTAATAATGATTAGTGTAAATGACTATTATATTATAAGAAAAAAAGTGTGACCAAATAACAAGTAGAACAAGTATATGAAATAGTCATTTATGTTAGTCATTTTAAATTGTGCCACTCCATAAATGGAAAATTGTATTTGATACCAAAGTGTTACATTTCACTACAGGGGTCTCTAAATGGGTTTAGGTTTCTCATCCATCTTATTTTATTGTGTTAACCTTTTCTATATAGTGTTTATTTAATGCATTTTATTGGTTTTCTATGGAATTTGATTAAATACACTTTATTGGTTTTCAATGGAATCCAACCACCCTGGATTGAATTGAGTATGAATACCTGAATGACATTGAATATAAGGACATGTTTGTGAAAATTCTTGCTTTGATTCATGTATTTTATTTTCACAACTAAATATACATGCATAGATGGCATTGAATATAAATAAATGAATGTAAGAATGCCAAATTGTTGTAATTCAATTCATGGTGGTCAGATTCAATGTTTACCAAAATTATAAGTTTCTTCATCTATAGTTAATGTTGTCAAAAGAGGATAATGATTGATTTGGAACTTTCCTTTTATTTATTTTTTAACTCCAAAGAAAAAATCCCCATACAGGCCTCCACTCAGTTCCCTTCATTCGCAACAAATGAATCAAATGTTTGACAAATCTAAGAGTTGTGTCGATGGTGTCTAAAAAATATAAGAGTTGTGTCGATGGGGAGGTAGCATTGTGATTACCCACGGTGCCCGCTATAGCCATTGAATTTCAATACTCGTATACATTAAAACTTGATCAGTTTCAAAGGGAGTGTCAATCGGTTTTAAGCGGGTTGGTTTTGGATAATGCATTAATCGGTCTAACCATTTGCAAATCCAGAACACAATTTCCCTTAATAGATTTATTTTTCAACCCTACATAAATTTAGGCTTTCAAACAAATTATTGATGGCACAAGGGGCTTGAGGTTACATGAAAACATTACGCTTGCAGAACGATAAAGGATTATAATTATTTGGGAATCTAGGCCTCCAATCTAGTGCAGGCTCTCATGCCTTATAATCGCAGCCACAAACTGACCATATCAATATTATGTGGCCCATCAAATATTGATGGTGAGCAGTTTAAATTTGAGTTGATGGAAAACTTCACACAATACATCCATCTATGTAACATGTTGACTTGAATCTTTATATCTATAACTACAGAGACCGCGAGGCTACAATGGATTGATAGGATGTAGACATTGCTACAGACATTTTGGAACCAACTTGATCAGGGACCCCTCCATGTGCACGAAAAGATAATTCTAACACCAATCTCTTTTCTTTTGCCCTTTGGTGTTTCTTAGATTAATATGTGGGTTGCATTAAGGGAACTAATGACATATTTTCTATAAATGATAAAGAGGTTTAGCTGCCACCCTTAAATCATGAATTCCATAAAATTAAGCCAGTTAAAATTTGCTGGAAGATGCTAACATACCTGGCCAATATAAAGACGTTGAAATAATTTCAATGGTAGATTTAGGGAATATTCTGAAATCTTAAGAACAAACATCAAGATCAAACAATTACTTATCAAAATTGTAAATTCTTGGAACATCCTGAAATTTCAAAGACAACAAAAAAGTCAAACATTAATAGATAGTGGATGATAGATGGGTGGGGAGGTCTTTACTCGTCTTGATTTTTTCGAGGCCCTAATGTTGTGATTGAGGATAAAGGAGGGAAGCACAAGTTTACAAGTAATGGTATGTATTTTACATTGATATAGCCAACATATCGGTTTTTCAAGTGTGCACAATATGCTTGGTGTGATGCAAGGCTTCATGGGGGAGATGGCAAGGTGATATTTAATATATGACAAATGATTTTGAAATACTGAGAGCCCAACCCAAATCTCATCAGGGATATTGAAAGGAAAGTTTGAATTTCTATCAGAACTTGCTTTTCCTTGGCACCCAAAACCTCCAATCTAGAACCCTTTTTTGACCCAACATGTCCTTGCACCAGTTCCTTTCCTTTGAATATATGGTCCTTCGTAGAAAAGGGAAGCTCATAGTTTTTAGCTAGGTGCTCATACCTATGGCACCACCTACACCTGAAAGGCATTCCTTCATAGTCAAGTATCTAAATAAACTCCACCTCAATCCTGAAATCCATGTCTTCTAGAAGCACTTCCGTAAGGTCCATATTAACTAGAGTACGATAGTATGTGTTAATCCCCATCTCCGAATATGAAAATTCATGGTCCACATAAATTCGTGGTCTAGATAGGATGCCAATGAACTACCTCTATCTTTGAAAATTATGGCATCCCAATAGTTAGGAGGGAGACCTGGATGATGAACCTATATTGGGGACATATATAGGCTCTCCTACTTTGCATCGAAGAGGGGAATCCAGAAATTAAGAAGGATAGGAGATTAATCAATTTTCCAAATCATCCGATTTACCTTTGTAGAAATTTATTAATATTGATGTATCACCGGATTCTCCTAATATAACAATATTTATCTTCTTGATAAATACAGAATCCTTCCACTGTTAAACTTACGAAAATTTAAAACTCAATTGCAAACACATGTGAATAAATTAAATCGCACATAACACAGTTGTTTAACAGGAAAGCTTAAAGCTAAAAACCCCAACTATCATATATTATGTATATCAATGGATCATGCAATAATCTCATACAAAGCTTAGTACATCAAGCTCTCAGTACAATCAACAATCATTACACACTGTCATTCATAAATTTGCATATCTATGCACCAATTTCTTGCCTCCTGACAGCCTGCCTCCACAACGCAATCCATGTTGAAGAAAACCCCTGAATGAATTCGAATTGGCCTTTCCTTGACTACGCAATCCTCATTGGCAACTCCAATGTGTGTCAGATGCATTGAATGCATCACTATAGTCACAACGGATAGTCCATCTCACCGTTTCACCTATCTCTCCACTGGGTCTCCACTGGAACTGACATGCAAGTAGTTAATTGTTGTATTTGTTCAATTTTTAGTGAGTTATTAGTTTTGAATTAATTAACTAATCAATTCAATAAAATATCACTAGCGTATCTTTTAGATAGACTAGATACAACTAGCTCAACTAAGTTTAACTCAATTAGCTGAGTTAAACTGAATAAAAACTCCCGTAACTACTCTTCCAACTCTATCATAACTTTTCCTCTTTAGTTATAACTGATTCATCCATGCATGAGCCACTAATAACCCTAGGAATTGCGTAATTCCTTCAGCCCACTAATTTTCCAAATCTGTTCGCTGAAATAGAGTGCTCCAAGAGAATAAGTTGATTTTTATTGTCGGATTATTATTAAGGGTTAATAATAATCAACATGCACCTATTTTTATATTGGCGATCTATAAATATAATTCGCCCAATATTCTAAAAATATAATTTCATCTATTTTTCACATTTGATCAACCATCTACAAATAGCATCCTGCAACTTATCGAATATGCTCACCATGTTTAAAAATAGAAATATACCTAAAAATAGTTTGCGGGCCCCACTTAGTGAAGGTGCTTACTTTTCACTAAGCTCATCATCTTGTTGAATCTCAACGCTCCCTCTCAACAAGATAGGGATTATCCTTAACCCCGATCCTGCCTCTATGGTATTGGAATTTTCTCCTGCCGAGCGCCATTGTCAGAATATCTACATCCTGATCTTCCGTAGGAATGTACTGAAGCAACATGATCTTCTGCTGCACACAATCTCTGATATGATGATACCAGATATCAATATGTTTAGATCTATCATGAAAAATAGGATTAATTGAGATTTTAATGCAACTATGATTATCAAAATGTATCACTGTAGGATCTAAATGTGAATCGAACAAATCGACCGGGATCTTCCTCATCCAGATAGCCTCACATGCAGCTTGACTTGCTGCCATGTATTCTGCTTCCAATGAACTGAGTGCCATGAATATTTGTTTCTTGTTGTACCAATAAATCTTTGTAGATCTGATACTGAAAACCCCTCCTGATGTGCTCTTTCTGTCAGTTGGGTTTCCCGCCCAATCTACATCCGTGAAGCCATGCAACTTCACCTCATCCGACTGTCTGCACCATAATCCATACTTAGATGTGCCCCTAAGATACCTCAGAACATGCTTTCCTGCCTTCAAAAAGAGCTTGGTAGGCTTAACCATCGCTTGACTAAGTTGGTTCACGTATAGCATATGTTTGGTCTTGTATTAACTAAATACATGAGTTACCCCACCAACTATCGATAAACAGTGGCATCCACTATCTCTGCCGATGTAGCATCCTCTTTCCTCCAATTTCCTGGAAGAGGAGTATCCATGAGCTTGTAGTCCTCCATGTGAAACTTACCAAGTATCTCCCGAGCATACTTGCCTTGAGACACAAACTATTCACCTTCTAGCTGCCATATTTCCAATCCAAGGAAATAATGAAGGAGGCCCAAATCCTTCATCTCAAACTCCTTTTCAAGATGTGCCTTGCATGAGTATATGAACTTCCTATCACCCGTTAGTATTAAATCATCAACATAAAAAACAATGATAAAAAGCTTACCCTCCACCAAAATTTTGTATAGGTTTGCATTCTCCTCACTCTTGGTGAAGCCAAGTCCAGTGAAATAGTTGTCGATCCATGTGTACCAAGCCCGTGGTGCTTGCTTCAGCCCATAGAACGCTCTTTTGAGTATGCACACATGAAACTCGCTGTTGAAGATCTCAAATCCTTCAGGATGCTCTATGTACACCTCTTCCTCAATGATCCCATTAAGGAACACAGTCTTCACATTCATTTGATGAATGTGACAACCCATCTGCACAGAGAGAGAAAGGATGGTCCTTATGGAAGAATACCGTGTGACAGGTGCAAAGGTTTATTCATAATCAATCCCCTTGATCTGTGAGAAGCCTCGGGCAACAAATATTTCCTTATAATTCTCGACGCTCCCATCAACAACTTTCTTTACCTTGTCGATCCATTTTGAATCTACCACTGATTTACCCACCGGCCATGGAACAATCTCCCAAGCATTGTTTTTTACAATGGAGTAATACTCCTCCACCATGGCATCTAACCATGTGGGCTCCTACACTGCTTCTTCAAAAGAAGATGGCTCTGACATGACACACTTGCCCATAAGATCCATGTATCCAGTAAATTGGTCAGGTGACTATCTTTGTCTGCGCTATGATGTAGGGACTCCTACATTCTCTGCCACATCAAGCTTCAATATCTCAACTTCTGTGGTACGCTTTCTGCTAGATCTGATGTTTGGTTCTACATTAGTGGACTCCTCCACTCCATGAATCTCCTCCTGTAGCTGATCCACATCTAGAGGCTCATCTTTGGGAACAAGAAGTTCCTCCTCCACATACAAGTGTAGCTCCTTCTCAAGCAACAAATTTATGGCTTTCACCTCATTTAATTTTATATCACGTCGCACCACAGTCATTCGAGTGTTTGGAAAATACACACGATAATTATGGGGTGTTTTTGTGTAGCCCACAAATATCCCAACTTCTGCAGTCGACTCCAACTTCTTCCTGGTGTCCTTTGTCACATGAATGTAAACAGATGAGCCAAAAATCTTCAAATGAGAAATATCAAGCTTCTTACCAGTAAAAACTTCTTCAGGTGTACTCATGCCAAGTACTCTATGAGGACAACGTTTTTGCACATAAACTGCAGTGTTGCATGCTTACACCCACAAGTGCATCGGTAGGCCCTGGTCATGGAGCATAGCTCGTGCAACACCCACGATCATTTTGTTCTTCCTCTTCGCAAACCCATTATGCTGTGGGATATGAGGCGCTATGAGTTCTCTTTGAATTCCTTCTTTGCTACAGAAGTATTTGAATTCGTTCGAGATATATTCACCACCATTATCACTCTGTAGAGCCTTCACTTGCTTCCTCGACTCCTTCTCCACCAATGCTTTAAACTCACGGAACTTTGATAATGTTTCGCTCTTCTTCTGCATGAAGAAGATCCAACATTTACGAGAATAGTCACCAAAAAATATAACATAATACCTGTGTTTTTCTGTTGAAGCAACTGGGAAAGGTCCACACACGTTTGTGTGAATTATCTCTAGGATAATCGAAGCATGGTTCTCCTTCTCATGAAATGTGGTTTTCACAAAATTACCCATAGTACATCCCTTGCACTGATCTAACTGTGCAAGAGTACCCTTGGGAATTCCAATATAAATCTGCTGCAAAATCTTCAAGGCGCCATGGTGAAGATGGCCCAATCTCCTGTGCCATAATTTTCCCTCATCCCGGCTCACCACTTCTTCTACTTTTCCCATCATTGCAGTGTAGCCATCTACCTCTAGCTTGTAGATATTATTAACTCGTATCCCTATCCTCCTGGTTTGATCCATTTTTTTATGTTGTAGGAAGGCTTTTCCCTCGCTGAAAAAAATGTCATAACCTCTGTCTTCCAACATTGCGACCGAGACCAAGTTCTTCTTCAGACCTGGAACATGCATAACATATTTCAACAGAAATGGTTTACCTGACTCCCACTCAAAGGTAATGGTTCCAATTCCAATCACACTGTATCTACCATCGTCGCCGATATTTATATGCAAATGGAGATCCTTCTCCTCCAAGTCACTAAACAACTACTTGTCTCCCGTCATATGGAAATATGCACCACTATCAAGATACCACACCGATCCCATTGCGCTTGAAATCAAGCATGCGATCAAGGAGAAATCAAGTTCAAACTATGAGGCTAAGGCCTATCCATATATAGCTCCAACATCCTTATTGTTCTTCTTTTTAAGTGGGAAGTTAGTGGCAAGATGCCTATGTTTGTGACAGTGAAAACACTTCACTTTGGAAAAATCCAGCTTCATGCCTTTAGTCTCAAATTTTGGATGGGATTTATTCCCTTTACCTTTCCTTTCTTTGGCAGCCAAAGCACAGTTCTCTTCATCATCATTATTTGATGAATATCCATCCTTGGTATTCCGCCTTATCTCCTCCTGCACAAGATCTGACCAAAGTCACTCCCAATCTGGCAGTTTCTCCTATCCACTGAAAGAGTCTTCATAGTTGTGCCAACTCTTCGGAAGCCCAAGGAGAGCCACGCTCACCAAGTCATCACCCGCAACTATAATCCCCACACTTCCCAGTTCATCCCTACATTGGACAAACTTCGTGAGATATTTTGGAATAATGTCGCCCTTCTCCATTTTTATTTTTCTGAGCTTATCTTTCAACGCCAACTTCCTATGGTCGGTGCTTCTTTGGAAAAGATCTTTCAAATCCTTCCACATTGCAAATGGAGTTGATTTCCCGTGACGGCTTGACACAATATGGTATTTCACACCTTCCAATAGAATTCTTCTTGTCTTTGCTACCTTCTTTTACCATGCGTCAAGTCCTGTAGCATCGATAGAAGTAGGCTTAGGAACATCTCTATCAATGAACTCCTTCAGTCCATTATCTTCAAGCACTGCCTCCATCCTATCCTTCTAGGCTATGTAATTCGAGCTACCCTCAAGGGAATTCTCCAATCCCAACCCATTGAAAGACATTTCAATGAATACTCAACTATCGCACCAAGAAATTTCTACAGCAAATTCGAATTATCCACCAACACAAAACTCAACACTTATCCACAATTGCAATCTCCAATGATTAACACTGCTCTGATACCATGTAGAAATTTATTAATACTGATGTATTACTGGATTCTCCTAATCTAACAATATTTATTTTCTTGCTAAATACAGAATCTTTCCACTGTTAAACTTGAGGAAATTTAAAACTCAATTGCAAACACATGTGAATAAATTCAATCGCACATAACACAGTTGTTTAACGGGAATGATTAAAGCTAAAAAACTCAACTATCATATATTATTTATATCAATGGTTCATGTAATAATCTCATACAAAGCTTAGTACATCAAGCTCTCAGTACAATCAACAATCATTACACATTGTCATGCAGAAATTTGCATATCTATGCACCAATTTTTTGCCTCCTGATAGCCTGCCTCCACTGCACAATCCATGCTGAAGAAGACCCCTGAATGAATTCGAATTGGCCTTTCCTTGATTGCGCAATCCTCATTGGCAAGTCCAATGTGTGTCAGATTCATTGAATGCATCACTATAGTCACAACGGATAGTCCATCTCACCCTTTCACCTATCTCTCCACTGGGTCTCCACTAGAACTAACATGCAAGTAGTTAACTGTTGTATTTGTTCAATTGTTAGTGAGTTATTAGTTATGAATTAATTAGCTAATTAATTCACTTAACTCTTACTAGTGTATCTTTCAGTTAGACTAGATACAACTAGCTCAACTGAGTTTAACTCACTTAACTGAGTTAAACTAAATAAAAACTCCCATAACTACTCTTCCAACTCTGTCATAACTTTGCCACTTCAGTTCTAACTAAGTCATCCATGCATGAGCCACCAATAACCCTAGGAATTGCATAATTCCTTTAGCCCACTGATTTGCCAAATATTTTCACTGAAATAAAGTGCTCCAAGTGAATAAGTTGATGTTTATTTTTAGATTATTATTAAGGGCTAATAATAATCAACATGCACCTATTTTGAGATTGACGATCTATAAATAGACTTCGCCCAATATTCTGAAAATAGAATTTCATCTATTTTTCACATTTGATCAACCATCTACAAATAACATCCTGCAACTTATAGATTATGCTCACCATGTCTAAAAATAGACATACACCTAAAAATAGCCTGTGGGCCCCACTTAGTGAAGGTGCTTACTTTTCACTAAGCTCATCATATTGTTGAATCTCAACAATATTTTGGGTGTTAGCCACATATTTGAAGAAAAAATAATTCCAACCTCGGGCTACCATGGTTGAGAACTTGAATTTTTGACCCCTTACTCACCCAACTATATATTTTTGGGACATTTCCTCTGTCTTTCGATTGGCAACATCAACTCCCAACAATAGAGAAAGGAGGAATTTGTCCTTCTTATTGACACTAAAATTTCTTTTCATCTTCCTTTTTTTCTCAAATTCCTTCTGAATCACAATTCATTTTTATTCACAAGAGTGTTTCTCCTCGATAACCCCAACACCATTCGCAATGTTAGTTCAACCTTCCTCTATTGCCAAGGCAAGGATCACTTTCACTTGTTCACCCAAGGAGAGCGAGGCCAATGGAATTTCATGAGAGTAAGGATAGACAGTAAAACAAATTGGAGAGGCTTCCGAGAGTGAAGAACCCCCAATGTGTTCAAAAATTTATGAAAACCCCAAGGAAGTCATAACAAATTGTATGTGTTCCTTTGATCTCTAGGATCGTAGGAAAACTAAACTCAAAGCCAAAGGACCCCAAGAATATTTTTCCAACCCCTGGAAAACTTCCTTTGGCCCTAGGTTGGCCAAAACTAGAGGAATTGAATAGTGTGTGGTTGGAGAAAGGGTTAGGGCCTTCGAAACGGAAAATGGTCGCCTCTTGAATTCTTAATGTTGATTTCTAAAGACCTGGTAGGCCTAGAAATCACAATATGGTGACCTTTTAAGATGACTTCCAAATGTGAATGTGTAAAATCCTTGGGACTAGATCAAATTTGGTTAAAACCCCCCTCCTTTGGTTCATATTCCACCAACTCCTCCTCCTCCATGTGGTTCTAATATTAGGCAACCGACGTATCATCCATAAATAATATTTGACGAGTGGTTTTGTGTCTTCAAAAATATATATCACGTGGATTAAAAATGCATGGTTACCATTTAATCTTATTTTTCATTTTGACAGGGATATGAGAGGCCGACATTATCGAGAGCCCGTTCACTCTTCGTCAAAACTATGCCCTTATATAGTTTGAAACTCCACGACCCTTTCTCCACTTGCAATTTTTCTATGGGCCTCTAGGGTTTCTCCAATGTTAAATTCCTTTGCCATGGTAGAGATGTTGTAATGCCATATTTACCATTTTAACTCTGTCAAAATAAAAAAATAATAATACTAAATTTTAAAAACACAAATCAATAATTATAATTAATTATAATTAATAAATAAACCAATCTACATTCATTTTAACTCTAGATCTACCAAATCTATTGATGTGAAAACCTCTTTTAGAGTAAAAAGAGATTTTATCCCTTTGAAAATTTGGTATATCAAAAGTTAAGATGAATCTATATTGGTCATATACAATGAAAAGAATAAAAAAAGTACCATGAAAAGAATAAAAAAATGAAAAGACAAAATAACTTACAAACTCAACATAATTTCAAACTTTCTTTTAAAAAACATCAAAATATTTATAATATTGAAATAACTTTAAAACATTAAAGTATTTATTATATTCGAATATTTCTTTTACATTATAATAAAAGTTTTTGGCCTTCTGTTAAAGTGATTTAACTCATCTGAATATCATTTTCCCACTCCATTTAAATGTTAAGAGGGTATATTCCATGGAAGATTGGATGGAAATCCTAACCCAAATAATATTATGTTACCAGCACAGTAGAGATTCAGAGTTACAGGAGGGGATCCATCGATACTGATAATGCATTGGAGATTTCGACTCAAGCAATGATGATGAAGAAATTACACAGTTTCAAGAAGAAGAATGTGGCCCCTCTTCCATTTGTGGAGGAGGCCTAAGAGATGGTAAGAATTTAAGAAATTGTTTACTAATAGTCTCGTTGCAATAGACGATCATATAATAGTTGTGATGGAATCCATTGTGTAATTTATTTTTTAGTTGGGGTATATGAACAAGAGAGCAATGTGTTTAACTAAAAAATCATGAAATAGGACATGGAGCTTTGCATATAGAAAGAGAAGTTCAAGACGACCTGATCCAGTCCTTTCCAAATAATATCAAAGCACGAGATATGTGTGCCCTGAAGCTAAAATTAATTTATGTATATGCTTTGCATTTTGAACATTTGTGTGGGTTTTAATCTGTTCAAATATTACTATGTTTTAATCACAAAAAAACAAAATTATGCACAACTGAATCTTGGTAATTTTGATACAAATTGTAGAATTGAGTGGTTCCAGAAGAATTGTTCAGTGGAGGGGAATTTTTAACTAGTGGGCTTGGGGGTTTGGGGGTTTGAATACTACTAGAAAAAATAAATTCATAAGCTAAGGTAAATTTCACAAGCTGTGTTGTGTGTGTTGATCATAATCGTATTCCTATTAAATTTTCACAGGCAATCTGACTTAAACCTCGCAAATCCCCTCTTGCGGCCTTAAAAAATCCTTTTTCTGACTATCGTTGCCATTTCCTTCCCCCAAATTGCATTATAAAAGGCTGCAAAACCCATATCTTAAATCTATCAGGCCTAGCCCCTTCGGCCAAGCCTCTGTTCCTTTTCCTCCACGTAACCGAAAGCCAGAATCGAGTGCTAGCCTTGAAGGCGCTTATCACATATGAATATCGGGTGCGCCCACAATCGTCGATATTTATAGATCAAACGACATTCGCAATGCTCCACCGCACCCATGGCCCACTCCATTCATCGCCCGAACCGCATCTCAGCCGTCCGTTCACCCGCAAATCTGACGGTTCGTATATCACTTGCCCCGGTGGTCCCCACCGTGCACTACTCCAAAACCCGGTGGTATCTATCGCACCGCCTTTTGGCGGTGGGCATTAATTCTCGTTTAGCTAGTGATTCCACTCATCGCCCAACATGTGGCTTAGCGCACTATTGTAAAACCGCCCTCCATCGCACGTTATTGTTCGACCAAGGATATAGAGCGATATGCATATCAGCGGTCCGATCCGAGGCGATCCATCCGATGATCATCGCGCTCCGAAGCTCCACGAGATTCAACGCAAGGAAATACTACCCCTGGCCCACTATCAATTGCCCCTGATGTCATTTCAACTATCGATCTCCTCCTGAGATTGGACGTTCCAAATTTCATAAAAACCCGCCATTGACCCGGTTTTGCCACGTCATCATTTCACGTGTTTTTGTCGTGCTGTCATATGTTCCCCTATATGTTTTGTTCAAAGGTCAAGTGTCCATGTTTTACGTTTAAAACTCACCACAGTTTGCCAACTTTCACCATGGCCACCTTCCGCTGTGACACTGCATTTCCCACCATCGCCTTGCATTTTCCCACCAGTCCACTAGGCTACGCTGTCACACCATTATCCCCACTGTGTTTTCATTCCCGTGCATAGTTTTCCTAACATGTTTTCGGGTTATGTAGGGTTACAACGTCGAAAAATTTCCATTACTCACAGACTCCATTAAAAAAGCCGAGAATGCATCAAAGGACCATTTTTCAGAGGAAAAATTTATGGAGCAGGGCTTAGGAAGCAGTTACGACATGACTTTCATTAAAGAAGCAGGGGTAAAATCTATCAAACCCTCCAGAATCATTCAAAGCATAGATTTTGCAATAAGAAATATTAATGTTGCGGCAGAGAGTATCAGTGGGAAATAAGAGGAATTCGACAATCAACATTGAAGGTTTCAGGCCTTAATTCAAGGTTAGAAGACAGAGGGTACCATGCACAAGAAACAATACCCTCCATGTTTCATTTCAGCAGGATTTTCTTTCAGGAAAGGACATAATTTTCATATGGTTCTATCTCTATACCGTGTTCCTGAGGAAACTTTCACCTAGTGCATTTATTTCAGAAAGCAGAATACAGAGAACGTACAACACCACAAAGTCATCAAGCAGTATGGGCGTGCATGTCTCCACCATTTTTTTTTAATAAGACAATTAAATGTTCATCACCTACTCCCTTTTTGGAGCTTTCTCTCCTATAAAGCTCCCAAAGAACGAATAATTCAAGGTTCCAGATTTTATCAGAAAATTATGCAGTGAAAGGAATTTTGTATACATTTTGGAGAACTCTTGTATGAAAGCTCAGAGCCCATAGGGTTTCAGTGAGGAGGAGTTCCATCTGTTAAAGAGGATTTTGTTCTTCGGTATTTCACAGTCTGTAACTCTCTCTTATGTGTTATTTTAGTATATCATTTCATTTCATCCATGTTTCCTGTATCATGTTTTGGAATGCGAGTGGCTCACTGATTTTTGGTATGCATTTATCCTAGTTGATACCCATGCTCGGATTAGTCAAGCACTTTAAATATGGCTCATGCATGATATTCTGTTCCATTATTCACCTAAACCATGTTTCTGCTATATTAGTTTCTTTGGGAGGGTGTTTTTAAAACGCTATTATCATGTATGTATTCTTATATTGGTAAGCCCATGCATGGTGGTATTGTATATTTGGATATCAGCTCAATGTTAACTAATATCTTCCCAATATTTCATTCACTACATACATCTTTTGATAACTTATTTCTGTGAAGTATTTTTGAATCGACCCGCTTTACAGTAAGCTATCTTTGAATTGTATGTTACTTTTATATTGGATTTTTGCATATTGCCTCTGCAGTATTCCTTCCTTTGTGTCAGTTTCTGAAGGTCTTGGTCCCATTCAGATTAATTCTCCTTGTTTTACAAGAGATAGCATGGGATATTTTTACTGATAACCACCCCCAGTTATACCATATGATCCTTGCTATATAAGATGTCCTAGGCACTAGTCTATCACAACTCTAGGCTGTCTCTAGGAGCGACAACATCTTTCTGGTGCCGTTGCCGGGGAACGAAGTTGAGAAATTAAAAAAAAAAAAAATCCCTGGGCTTCGACAAAATCTAGTTCGCTCTTCAAGTAGGCGAGTATGGAGAGTTGAGAGTTGTAGATCCCTCACCTTGGCGACTCCACATTTGTTAGTTGATAAATATATTGGCAGTCCTGGCTCCTTGTAAGCCACACCCGAGGTTAGATACGTCTAAGCTAAAGACACCTTCAGTGTCTGACCCTGAAAAGATCATACATAGAAGAAATTGGAGGGAAAGAAAATCATTCCACTCTAAAATCCCTGAATTTTCTATAGAAGACTTCCCATCCTCTTCTTCTCAAGAAGCTCAAGTGCCAGATCCAAACTCCACTGTGGGAGATACCGATTATTACTATTCAGATAGCCCACCCCGAGGAGGCTTCAGAAATAAGGATAGTTTTCACCCTAATACTAAGGTTGAAGAGGTCAAAAAACTTACTGAAGTAGTTGTTGTTAATAGACCATTATTCCCCTCAACACCTCAACCTGCTATTCATTACATTCCTATTACTGTCCATACTCCACTTCCTCCTCCTCCTCTTACTCATCAAGCTACTGCACTACCTCCACCCCCTCCAATGGCAAATGTTCCAGGTTTCTTGCTAAATAAATATGCCCCTCTGGCATTACCTAAAGTGTTGAATGATTTTCCACAAGAATATTTGAAGATTTTACCCCGATTCAACGGGGAAAATGAGATTGATGCTCAAAAACATCTTGAGGTCTTCTTTGCTTTTGCAGAGAATTTTAACGTGGAACATTTAGATGTGATCTTAAGGCTTTTTGTCCAATATCTTGATGGTGAAGCTCGAAAATGGTTTAAGACATTGGCTGGTCGTTCTATTACCGCTTGGGAAATAATGGAAGATACTTTTCTCAGAAAATGGGGAGAGAAGAAAGACCATGGACATTGTCTTACTGAGTTCAATACACTCAAGAAGAGACATAATGAAGGGGTGTCAGAATTTATCAAAAGATTTAATAAATTGTATTTAAACTTGCCTGCTAAGATGAAACCTCATCAAACTGCTGCTAAAGTTTTTTTTGTAGCAGCTTTTGATTCAGAATTTGGTTTCTCTCTCAGATAAAGAAAGCCTGCTACTCTGGATGATGCTCAATCTAATGCACTAGAGTTGGAAGCTAACTTTTCCTCCATTGGAAAATCAAAGGGAAAATCTGAACAAGATACCAGAAGGAGGGAAAAGAGGAGGTATCTACCTCTAATCAAGACAGAGGCTCACCTGATGACAGAATGGAAGAAATGAGCAAAATGATTAAAAAAATGGTTAAGCTTGAATTGGAGGCCAAGAATTCAGCCTCCAAGAATTTCTACAATGCTCCAAATAGAGGATACAATCCTCAGTATAGGAAACCACCCCTGCAGATATTGCCAAGGGAGCTAAAAGAACAACAAGACCAGGTGCCACACCCATTGTACTTGGAAGGTCCAGTAGATAGCCCTGCTGAAGATGTTGCTTACAAGTTGGAGGATCCAAATATTGCCTTTTCAAATAGTGATGAAGTAGAATGTCCATTGCAAGGAGATGATGGAACCGAGTTCCCATTGCAAGAAGAGGAGAAGGTTAGAGACACAGAAGATTCAGAGGTTGATTATGATTGTAAGCAATTTGTTGATTTCATGCAAGCACTATCCAATAGAAAATATGATCTCGGATCTTCTAGGAAGAGGACTCGTACTCAAGATCAAGAAGAAGAGCCACATCAGAAAGAAGCACCTGCTCAGGAGGAGTCAACAATGCAGAAAGCCACAGAAAAAGGTAAGGGACCTCTAAACAAGCCTTTGTAGTCTAATGATCAAATTCCTTCCCCTTCAAAAGCAGTCATTCCCCCTAATGTCAAGTCTGTGTCAAAAGAAGTCAAACCCTCAGCTGAAAATAAAGAGTCCAAAGAGGTTGTGATAGAAAATTCCCCTCCTGCTTTCAGTTTGCAAAAGGAACTTGAAAAGGTCAAAATCCCAGTCCCCTTAACTTTACTGTTGAAACAGCCAGCATATCAATCTCAAGTCACCTCTTTCATGCTCCCTCCAGAAACACCAGTCATCCCAGATAGTCTCAACCTTCAAGCAGAAAGACCCATGGTAGTTTTTGGCCCACATTTTGAGGAGTTAGATCCCTCTACTCCTCCCTTCTATGTGTCTCTAGTGATTCATGACCTGCTATTACATAACTGTATGTTAGATTCTGGAGCTTCCCACAATCTTATGCCTCTGTCAGTCATGGAACAACTAGGATTACAAATCACACGTCCATATAAGGACCTATATTCATTTGATTCCAAAATAGTTAAATGCCTAGGGATGATCAAGGATTTGGTGGTCAATTTGGCCCAAGTCCCAGCAAAGAGTGTGGTCATGGATATTGTGGTGGCTGACATCCCAGCTCGCTTCGGCATGCTGCTGTCAAGGTCCTGGGGAGAAAAAATTGGTGGGTCAATCAAGTTAGATTTAACGTATGCCACTATCCCAATTTTTGGTGGCCAGGAGAGGAGATTATATAGAGAAAATAGATTTTTCAAGATGGTTACAAAGGCTGAAAACTCTGTTAATTCACCAGTCTATAGTAAAGAAGGAGATTTCTCATGCTTGATGCTGGAAGAAAATCAAGATTATGCTCATGAACCATCCTTCTGTCAAATCAAGATTGAGCAGCCCTCAGAGAATCATGAAGCAGGAATCTGGACACTACATTTTGATGGAGCAAATTCTAAAGAAGGTAATGGAGCAGGAGTACTATTGATTTCTCCTACAGGAAAATGGGTACCATTGTCTTTCAAACTAGAATATGAAGCCACTAATAATGTGGCTGAATATGAAGCACTCCTGTTAGGATTACAGACAGCCAGGAGCATGAATATACAAGGTTTAAAAGTTCTGGGAGATTCAGAACTGGTGGTTAGACAGGTCAGGAGTCAGTGTCAAACCAAACATCCTCGACTGAGGGCTTATAGGAATGAAGTGTGGGACATGGTGGAGAATTTCTTCGTAACATTTAATATCTAGTTTATGCCCCAGGAATAGAATATAATGGAAGACTCTCTCGCTGTGGCTACTAGTACATTTCGTCCTCCTCAGAACCCTCTCTTGAGGTATGAAATTGAGGTACGTTATTGACCATGTATACCAGATAACATCCAACACTGGAACGTATTTGAGGATGAAGAAAAAATGAAGAGATTCCTGGAAACAGTAGGAGAATTCTCCAATATGGAGATTGATGATTGTGAAGAGGAGGCTGAAGATATTTCAGAAAAAAAGTGGGAAGAAAAAATGGCAGGTAATAAAGTATTGCAGCTGAAGGGAAATGTTATACCTAGAGGGCTAGTGCCTCTAGAAAGATTATTTGACAAAAATGATATCCCACTGTAACCAAGAAAAGTGGTAGAAGAAATCAGGTATAAGCCCTAAATCTTGGTACTGATGTTGATCCCAAAATTGTAAAATTATCTAAGAAGGTCCCAAAAGAATGCAAGGAGCTATACTTGAAATTATTTCAGTCTTACAAAGATTTATTTGTATGGTCTTATCAGGACCTAAAAAATTTTGACATCAGTATAATGCAGCACAAAATTCCTCTGAAGGGAGATGCAAAACCTCATAAGCAGAAGCTTAGACAGATAAATCCTCTGCTGCTTCCCTCCATTGAGAAATAAATTAAGAAGCTATTGAAGGCCAAAATAATTGTGCCACTGAGGTACTCTGAATGGGTTGCAAACCTGGTCCCTATTCGAAAGAAGAATGGAGAAGTAAGGCTGTGTGTGGATTTCTGAAATTTAAATAGAGCATCCTTAAAAGATAATTATCCACTCCCAAAGATGGATCACATTCTGCAAAAAGTGGTTGGAGCTTCTAGGATGTCAATGATGGATGGATTTTCTGGTTACAATCAGGTGGCTGTGCTTCCAGAAGATCAGAATAAGACTGCTTTCACCACACCATGGGGTACATTCATGTATGCCAGGATGCCTTTTGGGTTGATCAATGCAGGGGCCACTTTCCAAAGGGCCATGGATATTGCTTTTGTCAGGGAGCAGGATAAATTTTTGGTGGTCTACCTTGATGATATCACTATATTTTAAAAGAACAATATTGAACACATTGAGCATCTGCGTAGAACTTTTGAGAAATGTAGAAGGTATGGTCTTTCTCTCAATCCACAAAAGTCTTTATTTGCATTAGAGGAAGGCAAGCTTTTGGGGCACATTGTGACTAAAGATGGAGTGAAAATAGACCCTAAAAGAGTAGAAGTCATAAACAGTATTTCTCTCCCTAGGAATAAGAAGGAAGTGCAGGTGTTTCTAGGGTGTATCTATTTTCTGAGAAGGTTCATCCCTAACTATGCTGATATAGTTAGACATATAACTGATATTCTGAAAAACAATAATGAAGTAAGATGGTCACAAGAATCACGAGAGGCCTTTGCCAGAATTAAAACTGCATTTGTTGAAGCTCCTATGCTAGCTGGGCCAGATTACACTAAACCATTTACGGTCTTTTCCTTTGCATCACCTCACATAGTATCTAGAGTTTTGTTGCAGAAAAATGAAGAAGGATATGAGCAGCCTATTGCCTTTTTTGGTCAGGTGCTTCGAGATGTAGAACTGAAATATAACATATGGGAAAAGCAAGCATATGCTCTGGTGAAATACATTAGAGCATTCTGCATGTATGTTTTGCAGTCCCACATCACTGCATTTGTGCCTACAGCTGCTGTAAAAGATATTCTTATTCAGGGGGATAGTGAAGGAAAAAGGGGGAAGTGGATTGCCAAGATACAGGAGTATGACTTAGAAATCCACCCTACTAAGCTGATCAAAGGACAGGGGCTTGCCAAAATATTATCTGAGTCAAACTATCAAGCTCTGGGCATAAAGTTTTCCATCATAGCAGGTGAGGAATCTGAAGAGAAAGAAGAGCGATAGGGAATTGGAGTAGCTACTCTTAGAAACGCATATAAAGTACCTCACCAGTCAGTGGTACAAAGAGATAGTAGAATATCTCCTCACACTCAGCTGCCCCCCAACCTGTGATAAAGCTAAATACAGAACACTAATATTGAAGTCAAAGAAGTATATAGTCGCCAATGGCTGGCTATACTAGCGAGATCCCTTAGGTATCATACTCCTATGTCTCACAGAAGATGAGGTAGAGAGTACCATAGCTGAATTTCATGAAGGAATCTGTGGGGGTCACTACAGTTGGAGGGCCACTGCTCACAAAATCCTGAAGGTGACTTGCTTGATGCCCCTGTGAATGGTCAGTTCCTTAATCCCTACTTCCAGTTCTGATGTAGGCCGAGAAAGCCTCATGTATCATATTGTATATTATTTGTTGTTCCTATCTTTGTTGAATAATGTGGGTGTTGTGATGAATTATGAAAAGTAAGTAGAAGTCCTCAAAAGCAGGATCCGCATAGAAGACAACAAGGTGGGCTGAGAGGTTCTCGACACGCTCAGGGATGAATGTGTTATCCCTAGGTGGAGCCAATGTTGATCATAATCAGCTTCCTATTAAATTTTCACAGGTAATCTAACATAAACCTTGCAAATCCCCTCTTGCAGCCTTAAAAAATCCTTTTGCTGACTATCGCTGCCATTTCCTGCCCCCAAATCACATTATAAAAGGCCGCAAAACCAATATCTGAAATCTGTCAGGCCTAGCCCCTTCAGCCGAGCCTCTGCTCCTTTTCCTCCACGTAACCGAAAGCCAGAACCGAGTGCTAGAATTGAAGACGCTTATCGCGTATGAATATCGAGCACGCCCACAACCGTCGATCTTTATAGATCAAACGGCATTTGCAATGCTCCACCGCGCCAATGGCCCACTCCATTCATCGCCCGAACCACATCTCAGCCGTCCGTTCACCCGCAAATCCGACAGTTCGTATCTCACTTGCCCCGGTGGTCCCTGCCGTGCACTACTCCAAAAACCGGTGGTATCTATCACACCGCCTTTCAGCGGTGGGTGGTAATTCTCATTTAGCTAGCGATTCCACTCATCACACGACACGTGGCTCAGCACACTATTGCAAAACCGCCCTCCATTGCACGTTATTGTTCGACCAAGGATACAGAGCGATATGCATATCAACCATCCGATCTAGGGCGATCAATCCGACGGTCATCGCGCTTCAAAGTTGCATGAGATTTAATGCAAGGAAATCGTACCCCTAGCCCACTGTCAATTTCCCCTGACGTCGTTTCAACCGTTGATCTCCTCTTGAGATCGGACAGTCCAAATTTCATAAACACCCGCCATTGACCCAGTTCTGCCATGCCATCATTTCACGTTTTTTTGTCGTGCTGTCATATGTTCCCCTATATGTTTCGTTCAAAGGTCAAGTGTCCATGTTTTACGTTTAAAACTCACCACAGTTTGCCAACTTTCACCATGGCCACCTTCAGCTGTGACGCTGCATTTCCCACCATCGCCCTGCATTTTCCCACCAGTCCACTAGGCTACGCTGTCAGACCATTATCCCCACTGTGTTTGCATTCCCATGAATAGTTTTCCTAACATGTTTTCTTGTTCTGCAGGGTTACAGTGACGAAAAATTTCCATTACTCACAGACTCCATTACAAAAACTGAGAACCCATCAAAGGACCATTTTTCAGAGGCAAAATTTATGGAGCATGGCTTAGGAAGCAGTTACGACACGAATTTCATTAAAGAAGCAGGGGTAAAATCTATCAAACCCTCCAAAATCATTCAAAGCATATATTTTTCAATCGGAATTATTAATGTTGCAGCAAAGAGTATCAGTGGGAAATCAAAGGAATTCGACAATCAACATTGAAGGTTTCAGTCCTTAATTCAAGGTTAGAAGACAAAGGGTACCATGCACAGGAAACAATACCCTCTAGGTTTCATTTCAACAAGATTTTATTTCAGGAAAGGATAGAATGTTCATATGGTTCTATCTCTATACCGTGTTCCTGAAGAGACTTTCACCCAGTGCATTTATTTCAGAAAGCAAGCTACAGAGAACATACAACACCACAAAGTCATCAAGCAGTATGGGCATGCACATCTTCACCATTTTGTTTTAATAAGACAATTAAATGTTCATCACCTACTCCCTTTTTGGAGCTTTCTCTCCTATAAAGCTCCCAAAGAACGGATAATTCAAGGTTCCAGATTTTATCAGAAAATTATGCAGTGAAAGGCTTTTTGTATACATTTTGTAGAACTCTTGTATGAAAGCTCAGAGCCCATAGGGTTTCAGTGAGGAGGAGTTCCATCTATTAAAGAGGATTTTGGTCTTTGGTATTTCACAGTCTGTAACTCTCTCTTATGTGTTATTTCTATATATCATTTCATTTCATCCATGTTTCCTGTATCATGTTTTGGAATGCGAGTGGCTCACTGATTTTTGGTATGCATTTATCCTAGTTGATACCCATGCTCGGATTAGTCAAGCACTTTAAATATGGCTCATGCATGATATTATGTTCCATTATTCACCTAAACCATGTTTCTGCTATATTAGTTTCTTTGGGAGGGTGTTTTTAAAATGTTATTATCATGTATGGATTCTTAGATTGGTAAGCCCATGCATGGTGGTATTGTGTATCTGGATATCAGCTCAATGTTAACTAATATCTTCTCAATATTTCATTCAATACATACATCTTCTGATAACTTATTTCTGTGAAGTATTTCTGAATCGGCCCGCTTTACAGTAAGCTGTCTCTGAATTGTCTGTTGCTTTTATATTGGAGTTTTTCATATTGCCTCTGCAGTATTCCTTCCTCTGTGTCAGTTTTTGAAGGTCTTGGTCCCATTCATATTAATTCTCCTTGTTTTACAAGAGATAGCATGAGAGATTTTTACTGATAACCCCCCAGTTATACCATATGCTCCTTGCTATATAATATGTCCTAGGCACTGGTCTATCACAACTCTAGGCTATCTCTAGGAGCGACAACAATGTGGAGGGGGTGTTGGGGGTTCAAGTCCAACTATCAAAGAATACATAGAATCATAAGCTAAGGTGGTTGTCCCATGCCTCTGTTAGCAACCGCGATTGTGAATAATTGAAAGTGTAATTTCTCATTGGAAAGGTATTAACAATTTATAACTATAAAACTCAAAACTAGGATTTTCCTTAATGTAAATGTCAGAACACTACTTTTTATGGGTTGTGGGATTCATTGTCTTTAGTGGGCATTCTTCTTTGCTGATTTGTAGAAACCATGGTATCTCAAAGTGAAGTTTGCTCTGCTCCTAATCCAAAATCTGATAGACAATGTTGTCAATCACTTTTTCCCCTTGAATAAATCCCAAGGGGTTTGATTGGACAATTTAGAAATGCAACAAAATTTTATGACAATAATCCTCATTTCAAATCATGCTAGTTCTAGGGAATGTCGAGGATAATTGGTTGATCGAGACTCCCAAATCTTTCACATAACCTTCCAAATTAGTGAATCAGAAGTATGTATCTAGTCTTAAATTCTTCAAAATATGCAATAAATCAACCAACGTGTCCTTTAAATTTTGACTGATCTATGAGATTAAAAAGTAAATATGTGTGATAAATAAATTAAAATCAATGAATGCAACAAATAAATTGTCCATATATTTGAAGTTTTTTTACAAGGGTATGCAATGGGGGAGAGTGATGCGGAACAAGAATGACAGTAGGAGACACATGGTGATGGGTAGGGAGGCTATATTGATGCGAATGGTAGCAAGGGAGCTGGATATGGATATTGTGCAGATGTGCAGGCCTAGGAGAAAGGACACATGTAGAGTTTCAATAAAATTAGGAAAGTTGTTGCTTCAATGATAGTGGTGACACGTCCCTGTTCCACTGGCCTTATCACCTTGTGAAGGATTTGAGATAGCAGTCCCATTGACCTATTTTGGTCATTTGTGGACATTGAATTTTTTTTCCTTTATTTCCACATGTGCAGTAGAAAAGACTAGTTTGGGATTAAATTCAAAATAAAACATTAGGGATGATAATTAGTGTGGGATGAGGAAATCATGAAAGTGAAGAAGCACATAACTCAATGTTGTGTAATTTCCAACTTACAAATAAGGTATTCAAACTACTTTCCAAAATTGTTGGGATCAACCTCTTTCATTGTTAGTTGTTGGTTGGTTTTCCATGTCTTAATCTTGCAAGTTTTTTGGACATAAATGCATTTTGTACTCAATAAAATATTTGAAATATTATAGTTCCACTGCCTACGTGTGAATGTGGTTTCATTCAATAATGGGTTCAAAGTACAATCAGAGAGTCATTGTCAAAAATTCATTTTTCATCTCCATTATTCCAATATGATGGTTCACAGGTTGTGTTCACTTGCTACTGCTTCCTGTATAATATTCTACCATCCCAAAAACTGGAATATGCACTTCCTATGCATCCATTTGTAAATTTTTCTCATGCCTAAACAATGGATTATTCCTCAACATTAACTTATAATGGATAGCATGTTAATATGTGACAAGGGTGAATTGGGATTATGTACTTCAAGTAACTACCATTTCCATATGAATGCATGTGTTTGTTTGCACAAGTAATTTACTATTTTTACATCAATTGTGCCCATGTGCATGTCTATATGTATGTATCCACACAAATTGTACAACAAGAACATAATAACATAGGAAAATCCAACTAGAAATTGAACAAATATTCAACGATGGAAGTGTTCCTATTAAGGAACAGGTAGATATTTATGTTTGTCTGAAGTGATGCCATTATCAATTGTTGAGTGTTGACATTTAAGATTCAAGAAGTTAAACATTTAGTTCCTGAAGCCAAAAGTGAAGAAGAAAATGTGTGCAGCACGTGGTGCATGATCGTAGTCACTCATGGTGATTTTTGCAGAGTCCACACCACCTATTTTCCCTTACTAGTTTTGCAATCCAAATTATAGCTATATATCAAGTAATTTATACCTTTGTAAAAAATTTCTTAACAGTGGGAGGGAATAGCCAATTATTTTTTCATCCATTTTGTAGCTTGATAAATTATAACGTCATATTAGAAAGAACAATAACCATCATGTATCATATGAAAAATATAAATCTAACTACATGAGACGTACCATTAATGAGAAAATAAGGCACAAGCATCTACATTGAAATGTTTTGATGTAACCATTGAATACCTGTCAATAAAATAAAAAGCTTCTTCAACTCCATCACCATGGTGGACATCAATATAAACATAGAGAACTCTGGCATGATGTTTAAGAAATTCCAAAATTCCTAGCACAAAGTCATTAATATAACAAAAACCTGATGCCTCACACTTTTTAGCATGGTGAAGAACACCAGACCAATTGATTTCAATATCAAAAATCTGGTTGTTCAGCCGATGAGCAACATTTGCTTATGAATCAAATGATATCATCCTTGTTATTCCTCGTGACATATATTGATAATAGATAAAGAATATCTGCCAAGAAAGGTTCCAAATACCTATAGTGCCACCGACATAAATTTGAAAAGACTCAAATAGGTTCTCAAATACAGGACAATCTTCTCCCATGTTATCTACCAAAACAAAGAACACAATGGTAGGAATATTAAGGTCTTGCAGTAAAACCAGAAGAAAGAAATATATATTGACATAATTGAAAAAATGAGATATACATAAAAAAAAATACAAAACATTGCAATCACTTCATAGAGACCAGAAAATGCAATGGGTACAACTACATTATACTTATTGGAATTCCCAAGAATAATAGTATCAATACATTGAGAAATCTTGGCCTAGATTTTATCATCCCTATAGTCATATAAATGGCACATGCCTTACATTTTACTAGCTCCTTGGTGAACACGTGTTGTGTATCAAGCATTATTCGATGAAAGAATTCCACATAGTCTGTTGAATGAAATTGAGCAAGTTCCACTGAATATTCCTTGTGTGATCGCTACAGAAAAACCCAGAAAAGACTAAATAATACTGGACAAAGATAAATGATATATTTGAAGGTCTAGAACACACATAGATCTCCATATTCTTGTGAAGTTCATAAGAAAGGACCAGATGGTGTGTCATGCACAGTCGATGTGGCTTCATAGGATGATTTGGGCCTAAGTAGATGCTTCCCACATCCCCTGCATGATTTATTAAAGCACATTAGCATTTTCTACTAAGCTTCTATAAGCATGAGGATAAAAATGACAAAAACCATTTCAAGTCCAAACAGCATAAAAATACTTATATATCTTCCCCCGTTCATTGCATATTTAAATTTTGGTCATGCATACAAAATAAAATGATCCCCATTTCTCTTACAAAGTAGGAAAAAATAAATATTAATACGAGTTATATTAATAGAACCATCTGGTGAAGCTTAGTAACTCTTGAATTGTCTATATTAATTATTCTTGTTTTTTCTATCAAGTCATTTAACTTGACAAACTCTAGGATTTGACGAGGGAAATTTTGTCCAGATATCCCTAAGAAATCAAAGCAGTAATAATTTATAACTTAGCATTAGTGAAGCATGTAATGGAACTATGTTTACTTTGTATGACAGACTTAAAAGGGAAGCTCCTGGAAATATCCCAATCACAAAACTTTGAAATATTTATCAAAAGAAAATTATGTTGTCAAATGAGCTAAACAGAAAAGTTATTTCTGTAAACAGAAAATCTACATAGGTTAATATGAGATTCTTGTAGCAATGGCCCACTATAATACAAAAAATTTCTGTTTATCAAAAAAATCATTTGTTGTGCTTAGTTTAATTAATAAGCACTTGAATCCAACTAAAATAGGCCATTTCAATTAAAAGGTGCCCTTCCCTTGATACTGTTAAAACTTAGAATTTATGTTGGCATTGGGCGGGAAAGAGTTTCTTTCTGTGAGGGGGCATTGTGTTGTAAACTAAACTACACATCATCAGGGATTTTTCTCAAGAGCAATGCAAGAGCTACATAAATACCACCTCATTTGCCTCATTCATTGTTTAGTACAAACTGATCAACAAGCTATGGGCGAACCTGGTCAAGTAACCCTCTAGTCAAGTCAAGTCAAACATATTCCCTTTTTACCTTACTCACATTAGCGAAACCCCTAGAGAGGACAACCATCCAAAAAAAAATAAAAACTATCACCGTCTCTAAGCTTTAACTTTGAAATCTTGCTTCACGAAGAATTAATACCAGATCTCACCCGAACCCGAATCTCCCTATCATAGTTGATGACCCAGAAAATATTTTGTGGCAAACCTCTGAAACTGGTAACTTAGCTATCGATAGGACCATCCACAAAGCAAGCTTTGTACCTGAACATCTTACATCCTTGCAAGATTCCAAGTTTGACTTGAGTTCAGCAAAAGCCCTTTTTAGAAGCAAGTCGCAAAGTAAAATCAACCTTGACGATCTTGAGCCCTTAGATTCGCAACAAAGTCCTAGCAGAGAAGCCTCACCCACTACACCTCCTAATTTTCAGCTTCTTCATCACTTTGGCTCTTATCACCCCAAATATGCTCAGAATCAATCCACAAGTCCAAGTACCTCTGCCACACCCATTCAGAATACCACTATGCAGATCACTTCATCCCATACCACAAATTCTCATACTGTAAATCTACCATCAGCCCCCATCATGGCGAATTGGTATGTGCCCTTAGTATTACCACTGCCTTTGGTACCTTTGCAGAATGATTACCAATCCCAAATCCCACACTTCATCGAAGCTGAGGCTACTACTGCTCAACAGCATGTAGATAGAATCAGTGATGCTTTTGACTATATGGAATTAGAAGATGAAACCATAAAGATGAGAATGTTCGCCCAAAGCCTAGGCAGAGAACCCAAGAAATGGTTTAAAAACTTAATTCCTAATAGTATACATGATCTCCCAACACTTTACCAAACTTTCATAAATAGGTGGGAAATCAGGAAAAACCCCATCCAAATCCTTTCTAAATATAAAAATCTTAAAAGGAATATGAGGGAAATTGTTCAAGACTATTGCACTAGGTTCAACAGTGTCTATAATGCCCTCCTGCCTCACTTGAATCCTCCACTTGGCTCAACATTAGCAAAATTTCCCGAAGGTTTCGATCCAGATATGACATACCAACTAAGAGAAAGAGACCCCACAACTTTAGAAGAAATGAAAAAGGTAGCTATTCATGCCGAAGCCAAACTATATGAAAAGAGAGCTAGGATGAGATCAGAAAAGAAAGTCACATACCGAGATGAGGCCATCCCTTCAATTTCCCCCATAGATCCCATAATAGACAACCTGGTTAGATCCATGGAGAAAATGTGGGAAAGAATGAATCTAAATGAAAAATTGCCTCTTAAGGACAACCAGCCAAATCCTCAAAATAGAAACCATAACCAAAACTTTAGAAGAGACCCACCTCAAAAAAAACCAAGGGAGAATGATCAATAGATCAGGCCACCTTTTCATGAAAACTATGTTGATGAGGTAGAAAGAGATATGGAACCACTTGATGAAAATCACTTAAACTTGATAGGTTATGATAGCGAGGGCGAGGTTTTCCTCACAAAAGAAGAGCAAGTTTTCTTCTCCTCAAACCAAAATGAAACAAATTATGAGGACCCTGAAGATCCTGAAATAGGATTACAAAACACCATAATGGAAGCCCATAGGCAATATGACCTTGGAAGTAGGAAAAACCAAGACAACTCTAAGAAAGGTAGCTCATACACTGCTGTTAATAAAGCCCCTGATACCATTCTTAAAAGAACAACAAATAGTAACAAAATCATGGCTAAGAGAACTGACCAAAACAAAGACAAAACTACCCAGGCAAGCCTTGATCCAAACTGTCCTAGTACCTCTGCTAAGATCCCTGAAACAACTGTATTGAACAAAACCCCAGATCAAAATCAGAAAATTAAGAATATAGAGAAAGTCATGGCTAAGAAATCTGAAGCAAATATATCTAAACTATAAGTACCCTTCAGTTTTGAAGGGGAGATTGCCAAAATTAAGTTCACCATGCCTCTCACTGAACTTATTTCCCAAAGCTCATACAAATCTCAAGTTCTAAAGGTCCTAAATATAAGAAACGATGCAGATACTTTACACCTAGCTGATGATACCCCTGAGGTGTTGTTTGGACCAAAAATAGAAGGGAAATATCAAGAAGGAACCACTCTTCCTTTTTACATTAGTCTAAATATACATGACCAAATCCTACATAATGGCATGCTAGATTATGGGGCCTCTCACAATCTCATGCCAAAAGTAGTAATGGAAAGATTAGGCCTAGAAATAACAAAACCTTATAAAGACTTATATTCATTTGATTCGAGCAGAGTCAAGTGTCTAGGCCTGATAAAGGATCTTTGTTTCAGTTTGGCACAAATACCTGCAAAACACCTAGTCATGGACATAGTGGTAGCAGGCATCCCTCCCAAGTACAAAATTCTTTTATCTAGAACCTGAGGGGCCAAGCTCCAAGGAAATATTCAAATAGATATGTCTTACACCACCATTCCTGTGTTTAACCAAACAAGAATACTATATCAGGAATCACACATGAAATATATGGTTAGCTGCCAAGAAAGACCAGATAACATCCCTATGTATTCTATACATTCAGACCTAAATTCCTTCATTTTACATATTGATGAAGACATTTATAAACAGGTAGGAGAAATTGAAAAAAATCTAGGCACACCACATCAGCCTCCCCAGATTCTCTATGATGAGCTGGATACTCAAAACTATCATGACCCTGAACAATTATGTCTTCAAGAGTGGGAGTCTGATTTTATAGAAATAGAGATAAATCAGAAAATAGAACACATTCTACACCCTCAAGAAAGTTGCTCAAACCAAGGACAAACATGAAGAGTACAATCATAAACTTTTTTCAAAACAGAAGCACTGGAAGGGTTGCATAGTATAAATCCCTTTGGAAATCAGGAGCAGGGGAGTCTTATGTTCTTACCATACTTAAATGCTTCATCATCCCAAGACTTTACCTCTCCAAGTAAAACTTTGACTTTTGCAACCACTTTGATGAATCCAGGGAAATTTTCTAATGAATTTAATGAAGGGGAATATGATGACACCTGTCCCAAGACACCTGAGCTAATTGAACTAGCTAAAATTCTATCATTTCACCAGAGATTAAAAACTGCTAGAGTATGAAAAATTGTTCAAGATACTAATACATGTCGGGAAAACAATTTAAAACACTATGAAAATGCCATCATTTCAAGAAGTAACCCTTACAAAAAGAAATGAAAAAATCTTGGTCAAACATTAACAATTAAAGACAAAACAAATGGACATAGGATTTGTGTAGATTTCAAGAACACAGATAAACCTCCCCAGAACAGCACTTATATCCTTCCCAAAACAGATCATACCATATAGAAGCTAGGATTTTCTAATAATATGTCTTTGGAAAGTTATGCTTCAAGATATCATCAATTAATTCCTCTTCATAGCAAACGGCTTAAAGATTTTTTCAAATACACTGGAAATAGTTCGAAATTCAAACCTAGAGTTACAAAACTGCCAAACACCAAAGACATGCTCCTGAAGGCCATGTTTCCAGTTCTGAATTTCTTCATTACGAGGTACCTTGACGATGTCATCATCTGTTTTAAAAATGACAAAGAGTATTTGTATTACCTAAAGAATATGTACAACAAAGGAAGGAGTGGAAATCAAAGGTATAGAGAAAAGCAACAAGCAAATACATAATTTTTCAAAGACTCTTGCAAGAACTCTTATGTTGTGCTTGAAAGGGAAAATTTTCCAAACTTTTCTTTTCAAGAGCTAACCGGACCAAGAGCATCGAAAGATCCCTTTGAAGACAAAATGCTCAAGTTCCACCATTTTCAATATTTCTATTTTCAAAAACCTTTTCATTCATTGTACATATCACTGTTTGAATAAATAAATCAAAAAACAGAAAATACAAAAACATTAGAAAATTTGAAAAGAGGGAAGTTTTAGAAAATAGCAGAAAAGCCCCATGTTCAAAAAATAGTCATGCTAAAAGTGCGCAAGTCTAAATGCCACTACTAGTGCTCAAAAGATATCTTGTTCAGTTATCAAGCCTAATCATAACTAGACATGTTTTAAATTGATTGCTGATAAGGTAGTGAAAGAAATGATAGTCAAATTGTGTAAGCTTGACTTGTCAATGAAAGTAGATTAGGAAAAGATACAAGTTCCACGCGCTCAAAACAGAACCAAAGAGGAAAACAGGGATGAAAAACAAACTATGTATCCTAGCCCTAATTTTTCTAAATCTCATTTTGTATGAAAATAATATTTGTGTGCAGCTTGTCTTTTATGCCACAAACACATGACTAATCAGACCATCTAATCCTGATTTAGTCATTTTTCAATTTCATGTTTTAAGTTTAGTGAATGAAATCCTGTCAAACAGCTTAATCTTGACAGTCGATCTAGCATAGGTAGAGAATCAAAGGACTTCATCAGTTTAATATGAACTCCTGGAAGATATAAGTGTAGAATTAGATAGTTTTCCTTTTTTTAAAAATATCATGTCAAAGGGTTGCTAGTCCAAGTGCACCTAAAGAAGAAAAATGTTAGGAGATATAGCCGGGTAGGTAGAGATGAGGTTGATGCTAATCATGCTGTAAATTTTCAGAAATAGCTTCAAGAAAGAGAGAAATTTGTGCCAATGGATAAGGCACTGGTCTTCACAAGCCAGATATCTGCAATTCTGGACACCTCCTAAAAGGGTGATGCCCTCCCCAAATGGAGCCACTGTTAGTCATCATTATTTTTACCTGTTTTGATGACTAGATTCCTTGGCTGAGTTTTCTAGAAGATAATCTAAATCTGTCAATTTTTCATCTAGAAAACACCTCAAACAAATTTTTGTCTTCCTACCCCTCTCCTTCAGCCTATAATGAGAAAAACCCTTCAGTTTCCCTACCTATCTCAATTCAGAAAAGCCTCCTTGTTTATAGCTGTTACAAGTGTGTCTCTCTACCATGAAAATCCTTTGTTTTTCATGCAACTCACTGTCCAACATTTAACAAAGTATCTACCCCTTTCTCACTGATCACTTTGTCATGTGATAACCCACTCATGCCCAAGAAGCCATTCAAAATCCATGACAAAGTATGTAGGTCTAGGTGATGGTGTTTTAGGGAAAATTCCTTGGCGAGACTATTTTGAGCCAAAAACCTTGTCTTCAATATGAGTCAGCCATCATGTCTTGTTATTTTCCAAAGCAAAACCCTTGTCTATCCCTAGTTCATGCACCATCAAAGAGGTCACTTTATGTTTTTTTCTAGCAAGGCTTAGGAATGTTCAAATTAGGAAAAGAGAAGGAGTTTTCCTTGTCTGAAGAAATATGATTAGATCGGGCACGATCCCCATGAAGCGTCAAAGAAGCCCTCCAGACTTCAAAAGCATCTATTTTTACATCTCTGCAGGGATGTACTGATTGATGACACTAAGAAAAGTATGAGAAAAAAGAGCGCCTCACGAGAAAGTTTCATGTTGTGTCAATTTACTATGGAAGTCAGAGAAAAGTGCAAATTTTGGCCAGCTCTATGAATCAGCCTTGTACAATCAACAGTGATAGGTCTTCTGGAAAAAATATCTTTAAAGAAAATTAGGCATCATAATGAAAGTATAAGAAGGACAGCTGCTTCTTATACCTCATCATGAACTAAACTTTGAAATACTATCACAGATAAGTTCACCACACCTTATGAAAACACATTCAAGGGTTGACGAGAAAATTTTTCAATTGATAAAAAGGTTGGGCAAGGTTCTGTTTAAAGGGAAATTTTGCAAATGATAAACAAGAGAAGTTACAAAGCTAGTTTTTTTAAAAAACATTCCTCATTTACAAAACAGAGACAGGCCTTTAGAAAACTATAAAAGTTTGAAAGCCTAATGTATACATAAAGCGCCCATGCTGTTTGTCAAACAAGGCCTCCTTCATAACAAGCAGAGGGTCCACTTCCCACAATTGCAGATGACCTCCTTCAAAATGAGCAGATGGTCAGGTTTCCCATTATTAACACTGAGGTTGAAGAAAGGTGTCATTAATATACAAGTTTGAGTGGTACAATGTTTTAAACAAATGGCAAACACAACACTTCTTTCAAAGAAACTGTCATAAAATACACTTAGAAATGTTTGATTGTGTATCTCTCAGTAAGAATCATACTCATGTCACGAAGTTTAATCTTCAATGGAGACACCTTTCAAAAAGGGATAAAGCAATTAGTAAAAGGAAAACCCTCAACAAAATAGAGAAAACCATTTTTCTTTACAAACAGAAAGGCAAAAAGTGAGAAATCACCAAAAGGAGGGAAAAGGCGTTTCAAAACATTTTAAAAAGAGCTATAAAGGATCTCAAAGTTAAAGTCCACTTTCCCTTTTATAAGCGGACAGAAGAGGAATGGTCCTTTCGAACCTTAGGCAAGAAATTGGTAAGAGTTTTGAAGATGCAACGCACCTGTAAGTTAGCACGACACACCAGTAGCATCTTTACAAAGGTTTCTGAACGTGACGCGACGTGCCTGAAAAATAGCGCGATGCACCTGTGGTTTTCACCTGCCCGGTGTTCAGAGGGCGCCCAGTGCCCGACCCGACAACGACCAACGCAGCGTACAGGTGCTACGCACCTGTGCACATGAGCGTAGCACCACTCAAACGCCTTCAATTCACCTCAAAGCATATTTTTTGCACAGTAAAATTATCTCCAATGCAGCCCATACATTTTTAAGAGGTATTTTACTGTTTTCCTCGCCTAAGTTGTTGATCTTACGAGGGTTAAGAATCAATTTTGTTAAGGAAAAAACACAGTCTTATGAAGGAAAAAAACACTGTTTGTTCTAAAAACCACCACATTTACAAAGAGGAAACAAAACAGTGATTGAGGAGGAAAGGCCTATTGACTGGTTGCAAAAGGCTTGCTTGTTGAGCAAAGAGCAAAAACCCATTTTTTGAGAAAGGGATTTATATCAGTTGAAAGGCATGTTTGATTAAAAAGCCAAACATAGTTTTAAAAGAGAAAAACAATGCTTAAAGAGGAGTTCTATTTTTAGTTCATTTTGAAGGCATGTTTTGATAAGAGAGTGAAGGAAAAGCCTAAACACCTCCAAAGAAGGCCAGCAAGGGTAGATTTCACAAAAGGTTTGATCCGGTTACAACTCAGGAAATTAATGACTCCCCTTCGATTCTTTTCAACTTCCATGAGGTAGGCTGCCTTGATTTTTTCCAAAAAGTCTAGGAGGTCACCAATCACCCTTCCTTAACACAACTATTCGCCCTGAGGCTGCAAGGAAAAAATGTCCACCTAGCAGGTCTGGAGTTTAAACTCACTCCTAGGGTTGTCTCCAAAGCAACTAACATCTCCTATATAGGAGAAAAGTGGTTCAAACAGGCATACCTAGATCTAAATCACTATAAACCCTTCCTAAAACTAGACCATCAGGATGCTTGCCAAGCTATATTTCCTTTTTCTCACTTATTGAGCAGCTATGCCCCCCTCATGAGAGTTATCATGAAGTATTTCACATGTGAAGGGAGGTTTTCCTAGATTTATTCCTATCACATCAGGCTTCTCATGCATTTCAAAAGGACTCAGATGTTAAATCTCCCTTTCTTCCTCTGCAAAAGCATAGACAATATGTCCTCCCTTGTTCAAAAGAGACCTCCTGCTCAGCAAAAAGCTAGTCTTTTCCATCATTCTCTCATCAAAATCATCATCCTTCACCAGCTTGAAAAGAAAGGAGTGTTTTGGGAGACTTTCATTTCTCATCCAGATTTTTCCATTGCCTCTTCATCTCATGGCCCATCTCACATATCCTCCTCACCCTCCACTCACTATGTCTCTCCTCCATCATGTCAAAATACTCCTCAAATGCAAACATCACCTAGGATTGATAGTGAAAAAGAGCAGTCTTATGAAAGTAGGCATGACGTTAGTGTTGATGAGGAACATCGGGACACTAAGAAAAGTAGTGAACATGAACCAAGTGACAAATCACAGGGCAGTTACCATGAGCAACAAACTAGTGATGGTGAAGAAAAATCACCAAGGGATAAGGAAGTCAGTGGCACTCAAAAAATTAGTGAGGATGAAGAGCAAAGCAGCCCTAAACAGAGAAGTGAAAATGAGCAAGGAAACAGTGATCATGAAGAGAAACAGAGTAGTGAAAATGAGCAAGGAAATAATGAGGATGAAGAGCAGCAGGGTAGTGGTGATGAAGAGCAAAGGGAAAATGTTCAAAGTAGTGATGAGGAACACCACCGTCCTCAACAAAGTCATGAAACCAAGCAAAGGGACAGTGAAAAAAGCGCCTCCCATGCAAGTGGTGAACATGGTGGCAGTCCACACACAGAGTCTAAAGAAAACAGTGAAGATAATGGCAGCATGCAAATTCCCAAAGAAGACAGTCATTGTGAAGGCAGCCCTCAGCAAATTCAAGACCGTGATGAGGATAAACAAGGTAGTCTATAGGCAGACAATAAAGATGGTCAAGCAGCAGAAAATGATGATGAAACTAATAGCCCTAAAGAACATTTTCTAAATAGCACTGATGAGGTTGAAGGCAACATATGTCAAGAGGTTCAAAATAGTGATAAAGGTGAAGCTGGAGCAGATGATGATGAAGGTAGCAATGTAAAAGATCAAGTTGAACAAGTGCTAGTAATAAAACCTCCTCTCTCTTCTCCTCAACACAGCCAAGAGCATGTGCTAGCTACCTCTCCTAGGCAAGGGGCCATGACTCTTCCTCCATAAGTGGTGAAGCCTAAAAACACCAAATCTACAAAGACGAAAATCACTCCAGCAGTGACTAGCAATGTCACTAGAGCGTTAAGGAGTAGAGGCAAATTGCCTAAAAAGAGTATTTTTGAATTTCCAAAGAGGAAAAGGACCAAGAAGTCTATCCAAAGCAAGGGAAAACAAAAAGTTGAGCAACAGGAGAGTAGTCATGAAAAAGAAAGGGAGTTTGACATCATACAAATAGACAGTGATGCTGGAGATGATGAAGCTATAATTCTTGAGTCACTTTTGCAAAATAGAGAAGTCCAAATCCATGACTTATAAACTGATCTAGAAAGGTCAAAGGACCTCATACATGTTCTACAAATTCAAAATAAACAAATGAGTGGGCAGATGGCAATTTATGAGGCCCAAGCATTCAAATACCAAAGGGAAGCAACAAAGCACAAGTTAAGCTTGAAGAGTATATGGGTGAATTTGATGATACCGAGGAAGAAGAGCAGCCAGTAAGAAAAAGGCCTAGGACTATGGGTCTTAGGAAAGCTTTGAAGAAAAAGAAGGAAGAAGAAGTAGCCCTTGTCTGACCTTATCCTCTCACACAGTTGCTCGCCCACGAAATAGAAAATGATAAAGAATCATGGCTTGAAAGAGCCAACAAGATTTTGGAGGATAAATTAGAGAAAAAAAATAGAGACTTGGGTCTACAAAGGTAGATGACCGGACACTACAATAAATTGAACCAATTTTCCCGAAGAAAGCTCAAACTTGCTCAAGAAAGGCTCAAAATTGCCCGAAAGAGGCGCCCAGTGGAAAAAGTGGAAAAATACATATCTAGGCTTGAAATATTGGCCTTATATTCCTTGCATGCTTCTAAGAACCCATAAGGGGCTTGCTCGCCAAAATTGAGCAAATTTTGACATGATTTTGTTTTTTGTGTTTTTTAGCCCTAATTGCACATTTTTCTAGGCGCTGCCATGGGTGCTAGGAGCATCCTCAGCTCATGAAAGTAATTTTTTTGGATGTATTAAATCTGGGGGCAGCTACTCACAAGTTTTCAGATCAAAAGGAGGTGTTTGGTCCCCCAAAAGAGGCAAAAATCAGTCAAAATTCACCTTTCTACCTCACATATCAGTAGATGAGACCCTCCTTGGTTTTTTCACTCAGTCCACATTTTTGCAGACTTATAGGGACCATTTTGGGAAAAATAAAGTATTTCCAGAAACTAGACATCTAGGGATTTCCAACGAGTTAACACGGGCCTCGTTTCGACATCGTGAGGTCCCTCAAACATTATCTACAAGACAGGCTTCTTTCTGCTCCTACACTCCTGTAGCATTTTGGCTAAAAATGCAGTTTTCTGAACGTGGCCCTCCAAATGCGAGTTTAGCTATTTTTATCTCCATGTCAGTGATTAAAAGTCAATTTTATTTCTATTATTAGCTTAAATATATATTTTTGAGGATACTTTTTTCCTTGGGCTTTGCAAAGCCTCCAAGACAAAATCAGATATTTGTATTAGGCCAATGGCCTTCTAGATGCTCTAGGAGGGTTTCTTTCCCTTTGGCCTATATATTCCAAGAGAATTAATTGTAACAATAGGATGAACTTGATGTTATAGAGCAATAAATAGCATTACAAGCTTTGAAGAAATACTTTGTCTCATGAAGTGGATGATTTCTTGTTTGACTTGGATGGTGGAGGAAGATTGTTTGTAGGATTCCATGGCTTGGTGAATGGTATTGTGTTCCTTATTTGTTATGTTTCCTTAGTTTATCATACATGTTTTCATGCTTCTTTCTTGTTTTAGTTCAGTAAAAAATATATTTGAGATATGCCCATGGAGGTACCTCAAGTTTCCTAATTCATTACAACTTTCTATGTTTTCATCTTTCTTGGTTATGTCAAAGAATTCTTAACTGCTCTTTGATACCCTAAGAACTTGTTATCCATTTAATTAATGGTTATTATGTATGCTGTCTAGTATGATTCACGGTATTCCCTGCTTACTCATAGCTAATAAAAACTGCATCACTGAAATCTTTCTCTGAAGTATTGGTTATCTAGTTAAGTCAAAGAGGTCTTGTTTCGATCTTGCCCTTTGCCCATGCTTTGCAGTCTTGTTTAAAAGTTCCCAATAGCTCAAAATACGATGTTTAGCAGTTCCCTCTTCATAGATTGAGTTGTTTGTTTGTCTTATTTGTTTTTCCCAAAAGTCTGAAGGTGATTTTCCCAAAGTTATAGGGTCTTATACTTCTATGCATCGCCTGATTGTTTATTTTATGCATCTATCAGTTTAAG
Source organism: Pinus albicaulis (assembly GCA_034641835.2). Taxonomy (NCBI): domain Eukaryota; kingdom Viridiplantae; phylum Streptophyta; class Pinopsida; order Pinales; family Pinaceae; genus Pinus; species Pinus albicaulis. Next base: position 1,524,996,371 of record CM076582.1, on the reverse strand, counting down.
TTTCATTTATTGTGATTAGTGGTCAGCACTACCACATGAACGTTTGTTTTTTAACTATTCATTCTTAAAACCTCTTTTTCCTTCACAAATTTAGTGTCCATCTCATTTCACTTTCACCCAAATAATCCATTCATCTCGACCAAATCAGCCCTGCAATATACTTTGTCCACCATTGGAAAGTCTTGATCTTTTCGACCCCATAGCCCAGTTGATCTGACAAATTTTTTATCTATTTATCCTTTGATCAGTTCCCCCTCAAAAAACCTAAAACAAACTAAAACATACTTAACAACTAGCCTAAAATAAAATACATAGAAAGCAAACAAGTTTACATCCTTTGCATAATAGAGAGAGCCCTCTCTGAGTCCAAGAAGGCTAGGTCCTAGGGCTCCAAAGTTCGTTTGATGTTACCCTGTCACTTGGCTTGCCAATCTGCCAAATAACGGGACCCTGACATGTTGTTTGAAAGCATAAAGATAGATATAATTGGATGATAGTAAAAAACATCATAGATGATTCATCCAACACTAGTATTTTCATCTTGATCAGTTTCATTTGTTGTTGATTAATATAACAAATAAATTTGAGCTTGTGTACATCATACAACTAACTAAATATTTTCATTTTCATCCTCATAAATTCGTCCATTTGGTGTGCATATTGTCAGTCATTTAAGCTTTTTGACAGACACTATGGGTTCAATCAAACCACTCGAGTCCATCTAAAAAATATGGTTAATAACTACTGGATGTTATGTTGCAAAGTAAGATATTTTCAATGTCATTTCCAACCAGAATCTAAACTTGATTTTGGATTTTTTAAGCATAGGCATGATCCATAACAGTGTTGATTTCTTTGGAAAATTTTCTAACAATTCTTTTGTGTTTCCTATTATTCTTTGCATTATGTTTTTCACACTAGGTCCTAGGAGTTGAGTTGGGTTTCTCAAATGAGACATTTTACAAATTTAGTATCTATATTATATAATCATCTCAGGATTTGGACAAAGCTTTTAGTACATAAATCTCTTGCAGAGGGACTATATTCGACATTTACTCTCATTGCTTGGCATGCATGAGCTACGGATGTGCCATTGTTGGGATTTACAGATGACTAAAGAAAAAAATCCCCTTATTTATTAAGTGGACTCTGTTTCTGAATGATTTCTCGAATTCCTTCCACATTTCTTGATGAGGGCAACAACCTCCTCCTCTGTTGAAGTAAACATCATTCATGGCTGGATTTTTGTAAGATTTCATGTATTTCTAGGACATTGGAAAATTTTCAGCCTTACAATGTTGTGGACTCCAATTGTAAAGGAGCTAATTGGTCCATAGAACTACTCACTTGATTATTACTGCATACACTAAAACTACATAAGAGATCCAAGATGTAGAGCATGATGTCGAAGAACTCCTGTGGAAAATGGTCAGGTTTTGAACAAACTGGTCAACCGTCCTTTGCTAACTCAACTATCAAAAAAATATAAAATAATGATGTTGTGTTACCTTGGAAACCTTCTCTTGTGGATAGGATAATACTATGGAGTCATTAACTAATTATAGTTCTATTCATGAAGATTTAATGGGTTCATGGTTGCACTAAACTATTCATGATTCATTTGATAAAGGAATATTGATCTGAATTCTTTGGAGGGTTTTTCTTGCTGTATCTCTAAATCTAGGTCACTAGATCCAAGGTTATTTAATTTTCTATATTTTTATTTCACCCATTTACTTATATTGGATCTAACACAAGCACTTAATTGAGTTGTCATGCTTGGGAAAATTGAATATATATTTCTCATTTGAGGTCAATTTACAATGACTTGTTTCAACATTGAGATATCTTTATGATCTATACACTCAAAGAAGACTAATCAATGTGAAAATAGGGCGAACAACCTACTTAATAATAAGTGGAAAAAATCATTCCATTTGAGATTGATTTCTAGGGTTAAATCCAAGACTTCAGATCTAATTTTGTTTTTGGTGGATATTGCATGATCCATGGTATGACCAACTTCATGGTTATTCATTTAACACCTCAACGCATGTGATTTATTTCTTTTATGTCATTTTACTCACTTTGCAGCAAGGTATGAAATGTGCCATGTTACACCTTGATTATTTCAATGTTTTTTTGCACAATGAAGTCTTAAAAACCTTCTAATGCAAGAAAATGCAACATTGAGCTCAACAACCCACTTTATAATTCAACAACATACTCAGATTTTTCACTGACATAAAAACATGCCTCTGGTTCTCACTATTTATCTACGTATTTAATGTTGTCAAGTACTGAAGTTTATTGCGCCATTTTTTGATGATATCTATGCTCTAAAACCGATTCATATAAAACTTAATTTCTCATCTCTTAGCATTGGTGATGAGGATTACATCTTGTGACATTGTTTAAAGTGTCCTTAAAGGGAATCAATACACAAGGTTCACAGAGTTTGAAGTGATTTAGGGTTTCAAGTCCCTCTTAAAGTAAACCAACAACATAATAAATCCAACAACCTAGCCTATAAGGTTGGTGCCACACCTAATCTCAGACTTAAGCACCTTTAATCTACACCTAGCCCATCTAACACAAAACTTTGTTTTCAAACTTAGTTTCTTCACTGTTGAGCATGATAATGACTTCTTCTGGGCTAGAAACAGTGCATACTACAAATTATGTGCTGCAATAAAAAATTTATCCTATTTAAAGATTTAATAGAAAGGATCGCGAACTTTGTCTAATATGGGTTTCCAAACTGTAAAGGATATGGCCGGTCATGCATATATAATAAATATGGATAAAGAGGTTATAGACAGTAATGAGAAGCTTGAAAATATCGATCTTTCTTTGCTACTTTGGCCTGCAGAAGAGATTCACCCAGAAGCTACTCAATATTGTGTTCAGGAACAAGATCATGATCTAGATATGGTGCATTTGTGTGGGGCTCCTCCTTGATCCTGAATCAAACATTAGATCAACTATGCTTCCCCTTGTTGTGTCTCTTCCTATAATTTCTCTTCTAGTAGCCACCATTTACATAATTACTATGTTATGTATCCTCCTTTCATGCATATTCCCTTCAACATCATTTTCAGCATCCATTGGTATCAGACACAACTTTTTGATAATGACAGGGGTCTATTTCCTTGATGGTTTTGAGGGATCATAGGTAGGGGTTCAAGTCTCCATCCCCTTGTCCATGTCCTCTTTGCTTTCTCTCTAGAATTTTCTTCACCGTGATATCTTGGTGCTCATAATTTTCAATCACAAGGTACTTGTCATCTATTGAACCAGACTGTTGAGAGAAAAAAAGGATGGCTGAGGTGAAAAATAAGCCCCTTGAATACTTTAGGCTCTGGCGATTATCGCAAAGTCCTCTTCCAATTAAGATGAGAAAATCTTATTTGAAAATCTAGTTTAAATCCCTTGATCACACCTCTATCTTGGCTAGATTGTTACAATTTCCCATAGGTCTATTGTGTGTTAACTATCCTCCTTATCTCTTAGTTTGACTGTGTACAACGAGTCCCACTTCCTTTGTCAGGGATGGAGGATTCAAGCTGCCTTGTTTTTTAAAGTCAACATTCATCTGTTGGGGGATTTTCTCTCTCTAGACAAGGTGGCTTTTACTATTTAAATTATAAATGTCCCCACACATGCTACTAGTCTTTCTTAAGGGCTGCTTGATAGGCTGATATCTGAAAATACTTTTGTGTATTTCTAACCAAACTTCCATAGCTGGCAACATGTTTCCGAAATACTTTAAGCTTTGTGGACTATGATATCATATGCCAATTTTGAAAGAGATCTAGTGTTGGGCCCAAATTAAGATATGTTCTCACACAGTAATTACTTCAAATTATGTTACAATTTTGGGGGAATTCCTCTTCATGTTAACAATAAAGAGAGAAAAGGCTATGAAAACTAGAACAATTAGGCTAATGATGAAAATGATGTTTTAACATAAAATTGACTTCTCTTATCTCCGCATGTAGTAAGACAGAGTGGCTGGACCAATAGGAAATGAAAGCTAACCAATGGGCAAAAACATATGGGATCTCGGTAACTCCCAGCGGCCGACAGAAGGAAGACAGATGAATTCGAGCCCAAGAACTCAAATGACAACCACGGGCAGTGGGCTATTGTTTGGGAAATACTTTCTCATTTTTTAAATCGTCTGTAAAAGGACGAACGACGAACAAGAAAAGAGGAGTCGGAGAAAGGATAGGAAATTCATTATGAAATCGATGCATCAGAACCAACCTATTTAATTATATTTTTGTAACATCAATGGATGTAATAGAGAGCCTTGAAAAATAATCTTTTGAAGTTTTTACTATGCTAGATTTTTTGGTGGTCTGGGCACAACCCATGGAAGTTCATCGCAACTTTCATACTCTGCGTAGTTGAAGAACCAATTCTTAAGTATCTGATCTAGTTGTAAAGTATATTTCCATTCAATAAAGTTACAGTTTCTCTTTCTTCAGGATGTTTAGCAGTCATGTTCTTGAATTAGGATAATCACAATCATATCTTCCAGCTTATGACAATGCTTCATCATTAGTAGATGGTTCCAGTTCTTCCAATACCATTGCACTTGAGTTATAGATCGTGGAATAAGTTGATTTCGATGTTATATATCTTTATGGATTACATTACTCTTTTAGCACAGTAAAGCGTTCAACCATCAATCAATGTCGATTAATTAATTCATAAAGATAATTCCATTGCAAAATTACATAAATATTTGCTATACAACTCATTTAAATTGCTTCAATTATAATGTTGTTCCATTACTGTTCAGTTTAATTATATTGTTGTTCAATTCAATTCCATTGTTGTTCAGTTTAGTTACACTGCTATTCAATTCAATTCCATTGTTGTTCAATTTAGTTAGACTGCTATTCAATTCAATTCCATTTCTGTTCGGTTTATTTAGACTACTATTTAATTCAATTTTTGATTGATTCATCTAGATTGTTGTTCATTTCATTTAGACTGTTGTTTAATTCAACTAGATAGCTGCTCAATCTTGCTGCTCAATCTTAGGTTAAAGATCGATCGAAGCCACCCCTCGTTAGGATAAGTGAATTTAGGAAGTTAGAAAATTCTTCCTCATAAGTAACAAGGAGTAACTATTAGACAACCTCACTCGCATATATTGTGCCAACACCCTTGAAATAAGAAGACTTACCCCGGGTTGATAACTAAATGAGAAAGCACTAGAGTTGTCGATAATAAGCCATCTCTATGAGCCCCAACATTTTGCTGCCGTTGCCGAGGAGAGTGTTAAGAGACATCTCCTTCCTTCATCTTTCTCCATTGCTGTGAAGAATTGGGTATTGAAAATGAGAGGTAAGAACTTGCGTATCGGCAAGCAACATGCTTTCCCTCTAGCCCGCTTACAGCAAGTCGTGCAAAGAACCATAAGATAGGTGCTCTTGTTTTATGTATAGGAAGAAAAGATAGAAACAATCCGAAATCATTCGCAAACATCCTTACAATCCAAAGGACCGGTGATCCTTGGAAGAACAATATATATAGACGAAATCATTAAGAAAGTTGAATCTCAGGCATCTATAGGACCCAAAACTGTTTCCATTCAAAGTCCTAATACACTCCCTCAGGCAGCAACCTCACCATTTGTAGCCTACACCAAGATTCACTGCGAGACATAGGGGTCTGAGCGAAGCCTGTAGACTGTCGATCATATAGGCACTGACCCTTTAAAAGAGGGAGGCTCTTGCAACCTAAAAGAAGGGGGGGGAGAAACTAGTGGACGAATTTACATAAAAATATCATAACCTAAGTCCCCTAAATGAGTAGAAGTACTTTGGATCCCATATCAGGGAGGTGTTGTAAAACCCCCACTGCATTCACCTCCCAAGCCTACTAGAATTACTCCTCCAGATCAAGAAATTCCCGAAGATTTCTGGCACCTCTTTGATCAGATGGAAAATAATCAAAATCAAAATCAGAGGCAAACATCAACATTAGAATACCCTATTGTTGATCATGTTGCCAATGCCCCTATGAAAGACATTCCCTTGCACAACATTCCCACCATTCATGGATTAACCATAGAATATACTGATGCATTCCTATTTTAATTTGATATCTTATGCAGAGGATATGACTACACCACTGATCCCTAGAAACTAAAACTATTTCCCTCTACCTTAAAAGGAACTGCACTACGCTACTTCATGGGATTAGGTGGGAGAACTATAAATAACTGGGACCAAATGAAGAGCATTTTTCTTACCAAATACCAAGACTATTTTCGAACCCGAGATCTAAAAGATGAAATCTTCAATATGTTTGCAAAAGACAATGAGACATTAGAAGAATATGTAGAAAGATTTCAATACAATCTACAAAGATCCCCATATACCATGCTATCCAAGGACATTTTAAATGCCACGATGCTTAAAGGGATGAAGGAAGAAGGGGTTGAGATTCTTAACATAATGGGGAAGGGAGATATTTACTAGGAAGAATACGATGAGATTATCTCCTTATGTATTAGATGCTCTCAGGGTAGCTCACGCAATAGGCCTGTTGGGCATGATCTTAAGCAGACCAATGGAAATGTAACTAGAGCAGAATTTGGAAATCTGTTAGAAAATTTCAAAACTGACATCTTGGGTACCTTGACAACACAACTTGATGTTTTACAAGCCAAACAGAAACAAGCTATAACAGAACAAAACCTGGCCATCTTTTGTCTGAGATGTCAGAAGAAGCACAACCAGAGCGAATGTCCTTTAGACATGGTTCAAACTTGTGCTATCTACAATAAGGATCATACCACGGACCAGTGTCCTTCACTTCCTTGGATGAAAGTCATATACAAGGAAGCAGAGGAAGAGACAGGTCCAGTCTGTTTAATGAATCAGCATTGGCAATGGCAAGCACGACCTGGCATATTGCAAGACCTTCCTCAATACTTTTCTTCACCGCAGTTATCCAGCAAAACCCTTCAACAAATTGGTAGACTCAAAACTCCTTCCCAACTTGGCCAAACCAGTCGTTTCCTATGCCACCCTGGCCTACAAAAACTCCATCAGGGAATAATTGGCAAAAATTTCCTTGCTCTCCCCCTTATTTTCAAAATGTACTGTATCAAAGCCAGTGGCCAAACCCCCCTACTCAAAACACCAATTGGAATTGGCAGTGACCCATGGGAATGGCCAATCTACCGATAGGAGCAGGGACCCAAAATCAACCTACGTTGCCAGATCCCTACCTAGTTTAGCATAACCAGCAGCCTGCCATACGCCCTCAATTTCCAGCCCAACCCAATCCTAATCCTAATAACATACTGGTTCAACTAATTCAGATCATAGAAAATCCAAAACCCAATGTCGAACAGAAGTAGTGCAATGAACTGAGGTTAAGATCGGGACATACCATCTTACCTATATAAGCCACAACTCCACCTTAGTCCTGAATTGAAACCTCAATAGAACCTATCTTAACGAATATAACAGAAACATGTAAAGATAAGGAAACAATTGATCAACAAAAACCTGAAGAACTTAGGGTGACTCCGCCTCCATTTCCTAAAAGATTAAATCTGCCCAGGCCTATAATCGCTCCAGATTTTGACATCCTAAGGGAATTAATAAACCTTTGTGTCAAAATTTCTCTTCTCCAAGCCATCCAAGACATTCAAATCTATGCAAAGACAATCACAGAATTATGTGAAAAAAGAAGTCGAGAAAATAAAGGTTGCACCCACTGTTCATGTGATAGGAACACTATCTGACTTGTTGTTAGGTAGGGAATCACCTATGAAATATGAAGACCTGGGAAACCCCATTGTAACAGTGCAAATATTTGGCCACTCATTTCCAAACACATTGGTCGACCTGGGGGTAACCATTAACATCTTAACTAATGTAGCTTGAGAAAACTAGGCATATCAACTTTAGAACCTATGATCACACTTCTAGAACTAGCTGATAGGTTTGTTATCAGACCGGAAGGAATAGTGCAAGACATCATGGTCTTTGTGGACTCATGGGAATACCCAGCTGATTTTTTAGTCAGTAATCCAAAAAATAGGATGGAAGGGCACCCATTGATTCTTGGGTGACCTTGGCTGGCCATAGCAGATGCTTACATAGGCTACCAAGCAGGTAGCATGACTATCACTAGAGGATATTCTATAAAAAAATATCAATATCTATCCGCCTGCCAAACCAAGCTTACCCACGGTAAAAATTCACAAACATCCAGATACATATTGGGAGAAAAACATCCATCCACCTATGACACTAGTAGAAGCTCTCGAATTCAAGGATCAAATTGAAGATGATGTAATCAATAATTTTATGAATCAATCACCCACGACTAAAAATCAAAAATTCCAAATGTTGAAAACAGTCCTCGAACATGAATATCAAGAGGATCCTGTAACAGACTTCAAGATTCAACGTATCTCCACAACCACTATTCGTAACAGCATACCTATTGAGATTGAGCCAAGAAAGGTTCTAAATATTAATGGCAATTTGGATGACGACCAAAAACAAAAACTCATAAAATTCCTCCGGAAGCACCAATGGGAATTTGCGTGGGACTACCAAGACATGAAGGGGTTCAACTCACAACTATGCACACACCACATCTATACCGATAGGGAAACACGCCCTGTTAGATAACTTGAATGAAGATTAAACCCGCACTTAAAAGATATTGTAAAAGAGGAGCTGCAAAAAATGTTAGATGTAAATTTCATTTATCCTATTTCAGAAAGCAAATGGGTCTCCCCTCTGGTAGTCATCCCTAAAAAAATTAGGAAGTGGAGAATATGTGTAGATTACAGAGAATTAAATAAGGCAACGTAGAAAGACCATTTCCCCCTCCCCTACATTGACCAAGTCTTTGATACAATGGCTGGGAAACAGTTCTTCTACTTTCTTGACGGATTCAGCGACTACAATCAAATCCAAATAGCTCCCAAGGACCAAGATAAGACAACCTTTACCTGCCCATGGGGAACTTTTGCTTACAAATTTTTACCGTTTGGATTATGTAATGCCCCAGCAACATTTCAGAGAGCCATAATTAGCATTTTTTCTGACTTAATAAATGAAGGGCTTGAAATCTATGTGGATGATTTTACACCCTATGGAGAAGACTTTGATCAAGCTCTAGAAAAGTTAGAAAAAGAGTTAGAACAATGTATTGCTACTATATTATGTCTAAGCAACGAAAAATGCCACATGATGATGACTGAGGGGGTACTCCTAGGTCACTATATTTTTGCAACTGGAATACAGGTAGATCCGGCTAAGATAGAGGTAATCCTTCTGCTGGCCACACCTTGTACACAGAGAGAGTTGCGCAGTTTTATGGGATATGAAGGATATTATCGCAGATTTATAAAACATTTCTCACAGATATACATTGGACTGGAAATGTTTAATTCCATTGGACTGACAAATGTGACACCGCTTTTACAGACTTGAAGAGACTGGTCTCAACAACACCAATCCTGCGAGGTCCTAACTAGAAACTTCCCTTTCACATCTCTTCCAGTGCATCTGATACAACAATAGGAGTAGTCCTTGGCCAAGAAGAAGGCCAAAAACCTTATGCTATTTATTATATCAACAAAAACCTTACTCCTGCCGAATTAAATTATACCATGACCAAAAAGGAGTTCCTGGCTGTTTTTTATGCTATCAATAAATTCAAGCACTATATAACTAGATATCAAGTGTTCCTATATTCTAACCACTCTACTGTTAGATATTTAGCTAATAAACCAATCAAAAATGGGAGACTAACTCATTCGTTACTAGTGTTTCAGGAATTCAATATAACAATCAAAGACCGTCCAGGAAAGGAAAACATGGTCGCAGACTTCTTGTCCAGAGTCCCCAAGATAGACGACACACTAACAATTGATGATCAATTCCCTGATGAACATTTGTTTGCTGTAGCAGTAAAAACACCATGGTATGCAAATGTGAAAATTATCTGGTAGTAGGGAAGCTACCTAGAAACTTAACATCAAGAGAACAGAAACTGATTGTACAGCGCATCGCAAGATTCTCTTGGATTGGGGGATACCTCTTCCATATAGGGGTTGACATGCACATACACAGATGTATAAGGGAAGACGAAATCTATGACATCTTACGAGTCTGTCACAATGAACCCTGTGGTGGCCATTTCGCAGAACACAGGACAAGGCATAAATTGTTTCAATTAGGCTATTATTGGCCTACTATTTTCAAAGACACAAAGAAATATGTCTAGGCTTGCGATAGCTGCCAAAGAATGGGCCACCCAGGCCAAGCTGATGAAATGCCACTACAACCACAATTGGTGGTGGAAGCATTCGAACGATGGGTGTTGGACTTCTTTGGGTCATTCAACCCACCATCAAACCAAAAAGCCCACATATTAGTTTCCACGTATTATGTAACCAAATGGGTAGAAGCAGTGGCCTTGTCAAGAGCCACGGAAGAATCAGTAATTAAGTTTCTCTTTGAACTATTCGTACGATACAACTTTCCAAGGGAAGTGATAACCAGTGGAGGGGCACAATTCACAAGAAATAAGATCACATCTACCTTAAGAATTCACCATATCATCCACAGAGTTACGTCTCCTTACCACCCGCAGGACAATGGGCAAGTCAAAAGCACCAAAAAAGTCCTGGAGGCAATCCTTACCGAGACGGTAGTATCACATCATCAGGACTAGACCATTAGACTACCAGAAGCCTTATGGGCTTGTCATACAAGCTGGCGAAATACCATTGGATATTCACCATATCAGCTAGTATTTGGGAGAGAACCTATCTTCCCTATTGGATCCAAAATTAAAACTTTGAGAACAGCCTAGGAAGTGGGATTGGACTTAACAAAAACTCAATCTAGAAGACTCCAACAAATAAACGAATTGGATGAAATTTGACTGCTAGCCCTGCAACGCACAACGATCATCTAACAATAGTGAGCCAAGTGCCATGACAACCTAATAAAGAAGAAGGTATTTCAAAAAGGAGATTGGGAACTCCTCTATGACTCCAGATTCCAAGAATTTCGAGGAAAACTACAAACAAGGTGGCTCGGTCCATATGAGATTCAGGAAGTACATAGCAATGGTACCCTCACCTTAACCACCATAGATGGGTCTGGTTCAAATTTTTGAGTTAACGAACACAAAGTATGCCTCTATCGCAAACCTCTCACGAAAGAATCTTTCTGTCAATAGGTATGAAACGATCACACCATCCAAGTTGTGGTGCAAGGGGGTGATAACCCCACAAACTCAAGTACATGAGAGGTCATCCTTCTGTTGGCCACACCTTGTACACAGACAGAGGTGCGCAGTTTTATGTGGTATGCAGGATATTATCAAAGATTTATAAAAAATTTCTCACATATATCCATTGACTGGAAATGTTGAATTCCATTGGACTGACAAATGTGACACCGCTTTTACAAACTTGAAGAGACTGGTCTCAACAACACCAATCCTGTGAGGTACTAACTAGAAAATTCCCTTTCACATCTCTTCCAGTGCATCTAATACAACAATAGGAGTAGTCCTTGGCCAAGAAGAAGACCAAAAACCTTATGTTATTTATTATATCAACAAAAACCTTACTCCTACCGCATTAAATTATACCATGACCAAAAATGAGTTCCTGGATGTCATTTATGCTATCAATAAATTCAAGCACTATATAACTGGATATCAAGTGTTCCTATATACTAACCACTCTTTTGTTAGATATTTAGCTAATAAACCAATAAAAAATGGGAGAATAACGTGTTCGTTACTGGTGTTTCAGGAATTCAATATGACAATCAAAGACCGTCCACGAAAGGAAAACATGGTCGCAGACTTCCTGTCCAGAGTCCCCAAGATAGACGACACGCTAACAATTGATGATCAATTCCCTGACGAAAATTTGTTTGCTGTAGCAATAAAAACACCATGGTATGCAAATGTGCAAATTATCTGGCAGTAGGGAAGCTACCTAGAAACTTAACATCAAGAGAACAGAAATTGATTGTACAGTGCATCGCAAGATTCTCTTGGATTGGGGGATACCTCTTCCATATAGGGGTCAACATGCACATACACAGATGTATAAGGGAAGATGAAATCTATGACATATTACGAGTCTGTCACAATGAATCGTGTGGTGTCCATTTCGCAGAACACAGGATAGGGCATAAAATTTTTCAATTAGGCTATTATTGGCCTACTATTTTCAAAGACACAAAGAAATATGTCCAGGTCTGCGATAGCTGCCAAAGAATGGACCGCCCAGGCCAAGCTAATGAAATGCCACTACAACCACAATTAGTGGTGGAACCATTCAAACTATGGGCGTTGGACTTCGTTGGGCCATTCAACCCACCATCAAACCAGAAAGCCCACATATTAGTTGCCACGTATTATGTAACCAAATGGGTAGAATCAGTGGCCTTGTCAAGAGCCACGGAAGAATCAGTAATTAAGTTTCTCTTTGAACTTTTCATACGATACAACTTGCCAAGGGAAGTGATAACCGATGGAGGGGCACAATTCACAGGAAATAAGATCACATCTACCTTAAGAAATCATCATATCATCCACAGAGTTATGTCTCCTTACCACCCGCAGGACAATGGGCAAGTCGAAAGCACCAACAAAGTCCTGGAGGCAATCCTTACCAAGACAGTAGCAGCACATCATCATGATTAGACCATTAGACTACCAGAAGCCTTATGGGCTTATCATACAACCTGGCGAAATACCACTGGATATTCACCATATCAGCTAGTATTTGGGAGAGAACCTATCCACACTATTGGATCCGAAATTAAAACTCTGAGAACAGCCTAGGAAGTGGTGAATATCAGAGGTGCGCCAGACAGAGGTGCACAGTTTTATGGGATATGTAGGATATTATCACAGATTTATAAAACATTTCTCATAGATATCCATTGACTGGAAATGTTGAATTCCATTGGACTGACAAATGTGACACCGCTTTTACAGACTTGAAGTGACTGGTCTCAACAACACCAATCCTGTGAGGTCCTAACTGGAAACTGCCCTTTCACATCTCTTCCAGTGCATCTAATACAACAACAGGAGTAGTCCTTGGCCAGGAAGAAGACCAAATACCTTATGCTATTTATTATATCAGCAAAAACCTTACTCCTGCCGAATTAAATTATACCGTGACCAAAAAGGAGTTCCTGGATGTCATTTATGCTATCAATAAATTCACGCACTATATAACTGCATATCAAGTGTTCCTATATACTAACCACTCTACTGTTAGATATTTAGCTAATAAACCAATCACAAATGGGAGAATAACCGTTCGTTATCGGTGTTTCAAGAATTCGATATAACAATCAAAGACCATCCAGAAAGGAAATACATGGTCGCACGTCCGTAGTCCCCAAGATAGACAACACGCTAACAACAGACGACACGCTAACAATTGATGATCAATTCCCTGACGAACATTTGTTTGTTGTAGAAGTAAAAACACCATGGTATGCAAATGTGCAAATTATCTAGCAGTAGGGAAGCTACCTAGAAACTTAACATCAAGAGAACAGAAACTGATTGTACAACGCATCGCAAGATTCTCTTGGATTGGGGGATACCTCTTCCATATAGGGGTTGACATGCACATACACAGATGTATAAGGGAAGATGAAATATATGAAATCTTACGAGTCTGTCACAATTAACCCTGTGGTGGCCATTTCGCAGAACACAGGACAAGGCATAAAGTGTTTCAATTAGGCTATTATTGGCCTCTTATTTTCAAAGACACAAAGAAATATGTCCTGGCCTGCGATAGCTACCAAAGAATGGGCCACCCATGCCAAGCTGATGAAATGCCACTACAACCACAATTAGTGGTGGAACCATTCGAACGATGGGTGTTGGACTTCGTTGGGCCATTCAACCCACCATCAAACCAAAAAGCCCACATATTAGTTGCCACGTATTATGTAACCAAATGGGTAGAAGCAGTGGCCTTGTCAAGAACCACAGAAGAATCAGTAATTAAGTTTATCTTTGAACTATTCGTACGATACAACTTGCCAAGGGAAGTGATAACCGATGGAGGGGCACAATTCACAAGAAATAAGATCACATCTACCTTAAGAAATCACCATATCATCCACAGAGTTATGTCTCCTTACCACCTGCAGGACAATGGGCAAGTCGAAAGCACCAACAAAGTCCTAGAGGCAATCCTTACCAAGACAGTAGCAACACATCATCAGGACTAGACCATTAGACTACCAGAAGCCTTATGGGCTTATCATACAACCTGGTGAAATACCACTAGATATTAACCATATCAACTATTATTTGGGAGAGAACCTATCTTCCCTATTGGATCCGAAATTAAAACTCTGAGAACAGCCCAGGAAGTGGGATTGGACTTAACAGAAACTCAAGCTAGAAGACTCCAACAAATAAACGAACTGGACAAAATTCGACTGCTAGCCCTGCAACGCACAACGATCATTTAACAATAGTGAGCCAAGTGCCATGACAACCTAATAAAGAATAAGGTATTTCAAAAAGGAGATTGGGAACTTTTCTATGACTCCAGATTCCAAGAATTTCGAGGAAAACTACAAACAAGGTGGCTCGGTCCATATGAGATTCAGGAAGTACATAGCAATGGTACCCTCACCTTAACCACCATAGATGGGTCTGGTTCAAAATTTCGAGTTAGCAGACACAAAGTATGCCTCTATCACAAAACTCTCACGAAAGAATCTTTCTGTCAACAGGTATGAAATGATCCCACCATCCAAGTTGTGGTGCAAGGGGATGATAACCCCATAAACTCAAGTACATGAGAGGTTTTCCAGCATCACTTGTAAATAATTTATATAAATGTCTTGTCTTGTTATACATTCTTCACATTTGCAATTTATTTTCATTGTAAGTTGTGTTTTTGTTGCTGTTCAATTCATGAACAACCGCTGTTCAATCTATGAACGAATGTTATCCAGTCGAATTGAACATCCATTCATTTGTGTTTTTATTTTTGTTGTTCAATTCAT
This sequence comes from Pinus albicaulis, assembly GCA_034641835.2. NCBI lineage: Eukaryota > Viridiplantae > Streptophyta > Pinopsida > Pinales > Pinaceae > Pinus > Pinus albicaulis. The sequence goes on along the minus strand of CM076582.1, from coordinate 1,524,981,294 downwards.
CGACAGCTACTGTTCAATATTTGAACAGTTGCTGTTCAATTAAATTAAACAACCTTTGTTGTGTTTTTATTTTTTGATGTTCAATTCGTGAACGACTGCTATTTAATCTCTGAATGGTTGTTGTTCAGTCGAATTGAACAACCTTTGCTTTTTTTTTTTTTTTTGTTCAATTCATGAACAACTGTTATTCAATCTCTGAACAGCTGTTTTTCAGTCGAATTGAACAACCATTTGTTGTGCTTTTATTTTTTTCTATTAAATTCGTGGACAACTGTTGTTCAATCTTTGAACGACTACTGATTCAACCAAAATTGAACAGTCGTTTTTGCGTTGTTATTATTGCTATTAAATTTGTGGAAAATTGTTGTTCAATCCTTGAACGACTGTTGTTCAGTAGAACTGAATAGTTGTTCATTGGCATTTTTTTGCTATTCAATTCATGAACCGCCATTGTTCAATCTTTGAAAGGCTGATGTTTAGTCGAATGGAATAACTATTCCATGTGTTTTATTTTTGTTGTTCAATTCGTGAATAGTTGTTGTTCCATTTTTGAACGGTTGTAGTTCAATCAAATTAAACAGTCATTGCTGTGTTTTTATTTTTGTTGTTCATTTCGGGGACAACTGCTATTTGATCTTTGAACGGTTGCTGTTCATTCGAATTGAACAACCATTTTTGGGCATTTTTAATTGTGCCAAGAAATCTCTGAACAGATCCTGCTCAATCTCTGAACAAATGTTGTCCGACCAAATTAAGTATCCATTCTTTTTGTGTTTTTCTCAAATTCAATAACCTTGAGTAGGGAATGGTAGTAGAAAGGGAGAGGGAAAATGATAAAATTACAAATACGATGGCCTTTAGCACTATAATCCTTAAACAAGAAGTTGACATTATGCACACATGGAATGAAAGGCTAAGTCACCCTCAGTTCAAATATGATATCATACAATACATAACCTTATGATGATATATCTTTCTTCACTATTCGAGTAATATGTCCCTCTAGCATGAAGGAATGGAACATGGGGTATTAATGGTATTGGCATTTTTTCCACTTCTTTCACCATCCCTAACTCTTAAGGAGTTAATAAGCCTCCCTCTATGTATAAAAAGAAATTATTATGTGTTCATACAAATATTTAAGAGGATAGGTGGTCTCATTACGAGCCAGCCTACCATGATCATAGGGATTTAACAAGTGACATGCCCACAATGGCTACCACACTAGGGTAATGACCTTCTCATCTACTAGAAGGACAGGAGGTCTCATCATGAGCTGACCTGATCACTCTGTTACAATTCTAGTGAATGGCATTGTGACTATCTGGCTACCACACTAGCATAGTGACCTCCTTATAGATCAACGTGTTACAATTCAAAAGGAAGTACTACACTTACATGCGGATTTTAAGAGAGGATAGGGGGTCTCATCATGAGCCAGCCTACCACGTTCATAAGGGTGTAGCAAGTGACATGCCCACAATGGCCACCACACCAGGGTAATGACCTTCTTAACTAATTGAGGGACAGGAGGTCTCATCACGAGCCGGCCTGATCAATTTGCTACAACTCTAATGAGTGGAAGCATGGTTATCTGGCCACCATACTAGCATGGTGATCTCTCCATAAAATTGGCAGAATAACTATTTTTACATAAGGATCCTGGATAATTTTTTTTGGGTTAAAATAGCAACCCTGTCGAGGCTATGAATGCCTATTGGCAGCAGTGACTCTGCTTATGGTATGGAAGTATGCTCCTTCAATAGAAAACTTATTTTATATACACCTTATATTCCATTTTTTGTTCACAAGCTATTACTTGAATTAGTGATAATTATGATCTGCCACAAGAATAAATAATAGAGATATGCTTACATATTTGAACCTCGAGATGACAACACCAATCATTGCTTGACTTAGTCTTTCTTCTGTCATAAATTTTCATTTGAAGAAGGACATCATATCACAATAATGGTTATACTATTTCCTCTAGCTTTCTGGTCACTTCCACACAAGATGAAATTATGAAAACTTCTAAATCTGACATTTATAGTGTGTATGTTAGTAATTAATCAACCACCCTCTCCTTCACATGCAAATTATCATTACCAAATTCTAACATTCCCCTGTCTGCATTCATGAGCAACCAAATCTCTCCTGTACTTGAGGGCGTGGGCACCCTTTCTTTGAGGGAGGGGGTGTAATTGGTCTTAATTTGGCAAGCATGTGAAACCCCTTCACAAATCTCATTAGACGCATCAATAAGACCAGAGGAAAACTACAATTAAGGCATGAGGATTATCTTTGCAGAGCCACAATATATTTTTCACTTGTATATAGCATCCAGTTGAAACAACAGAGCCAAGAAGAAATACAATCAGAGGAAAAGAGCATATCATCTATGGGAGGAAATACCCTTCGAAGCGAGCCTGAAAATTTTCCAATTTCAGAGGTAGCGAGTGCCATCCTCCAGCAAGTCGGATGGCTGACATATGTACACCGACTACAGGGATTCGACACGGGAATTGCAATCATGTTTCTGCAAAATCTACAGGAAGGGAAAACCAGAGTCAAAGGTCGAATTATACCAGTCACAGAGGGAATTATTGTAGAAGTTTCTAGAATACCAGTGCAAGGAGAAATATGGGCAGAGAAGTATCTCCTCTTGAGAGAAGCAGTAGCAACATACCAAGACCCAGAGGAGCTGTTGGAACGAAAGAATAGAGGGATTAACCCTACCTCTCTACACCAGCCATGGCAGGAGCTGGCATCATTCATCCAAAAGTTTATTACATGCGAAGGATGTCGGGACGTGGTAAAACCTCGACAGCTCAAACTTTTAGCTGTACTTAAGCAAAAGGTTTAAATTAATCTACCTGACTTCTTGAATTCCATATTGCATGATACTTCTGTTCAATTAAGGAAAGCCAAAAATCCCCAAGCAGTGGTCAGTCACCAGGGGTTAATAAAACTAATCATCATTCATGAGCTAGATAGGCAGTATATAGCCTAGGATAATTTCATTAACCTTGAGGCACATGAACCAAAAATAAACCCTGACGGAACCGAAATTAAGCCCCCCCAGGGTAAACACACCAAGAGGAAAAAGGACCTGAACCTCAACTGCAGAACCAAGCAGGAAAAAACGGTCCAAGACACTCCAAGGAACCTAAAACCTCATGGAGGAAGCAGGAACATCCCATGAACCCTTGAAATATTTCGAGGAAGAAATGGCTCGAGTTCTAGGACAAATAAGGACAGACTACGAATCGAGAAACTCATCGAGAGTAGAAGAGCAAGAGGAACCTTTTGATAAATCTTCCACCCCCAGTATTTATGGTCATACTAACGTCCTACCTGACCAAGAGGAACCTCGAGATGATGAGGCTCTATCCCCTATTGATATTTATGAGGTGTATAGTGATGGGCAGACAGAGGAGAGAGTGGAATCACAAGATCAGTCAAGTGACACAGTCCTTGTGGAGAAAAGCACACACACGGAGAAAACCCCTTTAACACCAAGAGGTAGCACCGCTCCTCCTAGTCAGGACCATCACATTGAAGTAAATTATGAAGATGTAATCCAAAACACCATTTTAGACACCATCCCTAAAAAGGGGAATTCCGCTCTCCTACCACCTGTTGAAATTAGGAAAGGTGAAGATTCAGATGAAAAGAGAAGTAAGAAACTAAGCAGGGCCTGCAAGAGATTAAAGAAATTGGTAAAATATATGAGGAAACAACTAAAGAAAGAAAGAAGGGCACAGAAGCCAAAGAAATAAACCTCCATTGCAGGAACTCAAACAAAACTAGTAAATACTATCAAAGGTGAAATGCAAACTGACTTAGCCGACATTGTTGAAACTGGAATGCAAACCAACTTGATAACTACTATAGAAACTGAGGTACAGACCAACTTAGCAGATACTACTAAGGCTGAAATGCAGACAGAACTGGAAAATACCATTGAAGCCTCTACCCAAACTGAGCAGAATGTTACAGAAGAAAAGGGGACCCAAACAGAGGAAGCCCCTACCTATGCCCATCTAGTAGAGAAAGATGCCAACTAGAAATTACACAATGAACTAGTGCAAGTAAAGCATGAGCTAACACAGTGTAGGAAGGAGGTGGTGGCATTACAAGAATATCAAGCACTGCTAAAAAATTTCACTAACCTCTCCTCCACAGAAGACGAAACATTTGCCCAGCTCAAAGGAGAACAGGCAAAGGTAAAAATGGTACAAGAGCAGGTGGAGCAAGCTAAGAAACAAATCTCTACAATTTGCTCTCTATATAATGATGCGCTATCATGCAGAGCTCCGACAACCAACTATGCCTTGTTCCTAACAGAATGGTATTTACTCCTGAAAGTTAAAGCTGTCAAGGCAGGAAAATCCACTACTTTCAGGGCCATAGAATATTTTTTCCACTGTTGTAATTATCAAGATGAGCAAGTCTAGCGCCTCCTATGTGAACTTTACATGCATAACTTCTTCTTAAAAGAAGACACAGAAAACAACCCTTGTCCCTTTATAGGGGATGTGCAGCTACAAGCCTTTATTTCATTTGCTAAAAGCTAGATGAGATGGGCCAAAGCCTATGGTATCTTCCAAAAAAGGGAGCACAACCTAGAGTTATGGGTCAGGGGGGAACCTACAAAACCCATGCAACTGATCATCCAGCACAAAAACTTCATGAGAAGGCAAGGTGTGAGGACTAGGCTGGGGCCCATCCATAAGGATATCATAGAAAGTGGACAAGAATACTTTGGGGACATTCGTGAAGTGGCCTTAGTAGCAGCTAAGAAAATATGGATGGCCTCCACGAACAACGTGAAGAATAGGGAGTCATTTAGTGACAGGAATTTCAAGGCAGTTGCCTCTAGGTTCCTCTCATACAGCAACCTGGTCTATAGCATGGCGCCTACTTGGCTAGGATGTAGATACAGAAGCCCTCTCCTTTGGTATCCTCCCGAGGATTATAATCACAATTATGAATTACCAGAAGGATCCACAGGCACTGCCTTTGAAATCATGAAACAAAAACAAGGCTTCAAAGCATACAACTAAAATGTCTACCTAGCCTACTCCTTAACGCAGTTACATCTCAATCATCTGTTTGAATGAGAACATGCAATTAGGTAAATAGGGGAGTATGTTGGGCCCAAAGTAAGGTATGTTCTCACCCTATAATTACTTCAAATTATGTTACAATTTTGGGGGAATTCCTCTTCATGTTAACCATAAAGAGAGAAAATATTATGAAAACTAGAAAAATTAGGCTAATGATGAAAAGGATGTTTTTATAATAGAAAATTGACTTCTCTTATCTCTGCATGCAGGAAGGAAGAGTGGCTGGACCAATAGGAAACGAAAGCTAACCAATAGGCGCAAACATATGGGATCTCGGTAACTCCCAACGGTCGGCAGAAGGCAGACAGATGAATTCGAGCCCAAGAACTCAAATGACAACCATGCACAGTGGGCTATCATTTGGGAAATACTTTCTCATTCTTGAAATCGCCTTTAAAAGGACGAAGGACGAACGAGAAAAGAGGAGTCTGAGAAAGTATAGGAAATTCATTATGAAATCGACGCATCATAACCAACCTGTTTAATTGTATTTTTTTAACATCACTGGATGTAATAGAGAGCCTTGAACAATAATATTTTGAATTTTTTCCTATGCTAGAGCTTCTGGTGGTCTAGGCCCAACCCCTGGAAGTTCATCACAACTTTCATACTCTGTGTAGTTGCAGAACCAATGCTTAAGTATTTGATGCAGTTGTAAAGTATATTTCCATTCAATAAAGTTACAGTTTCTCTTTCTTCAGGATTGTTAGCAATCGTGTTCTTGAATTAGGATAATCGCAATCATATTTTTCGACTTATGACAATGCTTCATCATCAATAGATGGTTCCAGTTCTTCCAATACCATTGCACTTCAGTTATAGATCATAGAATAAGCTGATTTCGATGTTAACTGTCTTTATGGATTGCATTACTCTTTTAGCACAGTAAAGCGTTCAACCATTGATCAATGTCGATTAATTAATTCATAAAGAGAATTCCATTGCAAAATTACATAAATATTTTTTGTACAATTTATTTAAATTGCTTCAATTACACTGTTGTTCCATTACTATTCAGTTTAGTTAGACTGTTGTTCAATTCAATTCCATTGCTGTTCAGTTTAGTTAGACTGTTGTTCAATTCAATTCCATTGCTATTCAGTTTAGTTAGACTGTTGTTTAATTCAATTCCATTGTTGTTCGGTTTATTTCGACTGATGTTTAATTCAATTACTGCTTGATTCATCTAGATTTCTATTCAGTTCATTTAGACTGTTGTTTAATTCAATTAGATAGCTGCTCAATCTTAGGTTAAAAATCAATCCAAGACACCCCTCATTAGGATAAGTGAACTTAGGAAGTTAGAAAATTCTTCCTCATAAGTAACAAGGAGTAACTATTAGAAAACCTCACTCACATATATTGTGCCAACACTCTTGAAATAAGAAGACTTACCCTGGGTTGATAATTAAATGAGAAAGCACTAGAGTTGTCGATAATAAGCCATCTCTGTGAGCCTCAACATCTGGTAACAAGGTAGGAAATCTCTAGTCAAGGTCATCTTTCTCTATAAAATGACTTCAAATATGGCAGGGGTACTCACACATAAGGAGAAGAGAAAAATGGGGCATTAAGAAGGGCCAAGGAAGCATTTTCCTCAGGATTTGATTATGTGTTAGGTTGTTTTTCAATGGATAGCTGTAAGAAATTATTTGCTTTAGTCAAGTCCTCCTTCACCCAAACCTTCTTCCAAGTTTTGTTGAAGTTTCCCCTTCTTTCACAACCTCTCTTTAATGTGTACAATTCAGTCTTGGAAGCTCTCCATTTTCAGTCATTCTGTCCCCCCTCGTTGGAATTATGAAATTTTCTAGGATCTTTCTTGAGTGTTTTGTTGCATCTCTATTGATCTGGGTTCTAAATTCCTCCAATGATTTCCTATTTCTCTCCTTAAAGGCGTCCATATTCATCTTCATACCTAAAGTTCCAAAAAATAGAGCCCGAGAGCTGTTGTAAGGGCCCCATTGGACTTGCTAAATATTCCATGCTAGAGAGCGTTATCTTCAAATTCCATGAGTTCTCACAAAATTAGCCTTGGATCCATCTTTGCCATCCCAAAAAATATAATCCTTAATTATGTTCAGGTTGTATCAAATGAAGCACAGATGAAAGAGCAAACATTCTGGGGATATGGTGCCTGTGTAGTTTTCCCTAAATTTTTTTTCTTCGTTACAAATATGTTGGACCATGTTTTCCATTAAAGCCTTATTAATCCAATCCCCCATAACATAGACCCAACCCTCTGCAAGCCTTATACACATTCTTCCAGGCCAGCAATATAATATTTTTTGGTCTGTTGTGTTCCTTAATGGACTACACATTTGCTGATATTTTCAAAATTGGCCAATTGTAGGATAGAATTTGATAGTTGTAGTTTCCCAGCTAGAGAGTCATTTCTCTTTCCAAATTGTTCCTTTAATAGACAATCCTTTAATAATATTTTTCCAAAAAGGCCCTTCTTAGCGTGATCATGAAGGAGAAGGATTTCAAGGGATTACCTAGTAGTTTGTTTTGTGCTCTTCCTGTCGTGTTTGTATTTGTTAATTTTAGATAGACTTACTAGGTTTCCATAGCTGGCAACATGTTTCCAAATTTATTTAACCTTTGGGGATTGTGATATCATATGCCAGTTTTGAAAGAGATCTGGTAACAAGGTAGGAAAGCTTCAGTTGAGGTCATCTTTCTCTATAAAATGACTTCAAATATGGCAGGGGTTGTTAGCCAGATATAAAATTTGTTATATCAAATGGCGGCTAAATCATTTTTGGAGCCTTCAAGAAATAATTTTTATTGCTAAAAAATGTTATCTCTTGAAAACTCTTGAAGGCCTCATGCCTCTGTCCAAATATTCACTGCTGTTCCTTTTTTATACTCTAAAATTGTGTTGTTTCCATAAGTGAAAATACTGCTGCAAAGGCCATTTTTCCCTAATTCCACTTGAAAAAATAACCTCCATTTTTCTCCCATTTCATTCCTATAAAGTTCCTCTATTTTCATTTTCCCTTGTTCCCCTTTCATAAAATCCCCTTTACAGAGTTTAAAACTCCTTTTTTAACTCTGTCGAAACCCCTAAATCCATCATAAAACTTTGAAAATATCTTAGAAAAACAAGTATTTTGACTATGGGTTTAAGCTCCCTTGGGCCAAAATCATAAACCACTTCCCCCACATGCCCACACCCTACAAACCAGGCACTGACCCATCGAGCGCTTATCACATTGGAACTTCCGAACAAACGCAAGTCTTTTTGTGTGTAAACATTGAAAACTGCGATGCCGATTAGCCCCATGCATTATATTCCCTGATCATATTATCGATCGATTTAACCCGTGGGCCTACAATCGGGTGCTAAATCATTGTGAAAATTCATCTCCGATCCATTATTTTCCTTTGTATATAAAAAAACCCTTTTTATCCTAAGTTTTGGTCTAAATGCGCCTATATGATGATTTTTAATGAAAAATGGGTAGATTGAAATATAATTGCATCATTTCTCCGATGCGATTAAGCCCCATTTCATAAGCTCTGCCCCCCCTCCGCTTCACTCCATATAAACTCCACCTGGGACCAAGAGTTACAGTCCCAAGCGCTAATCGCATCGCAAACTTTGAAAATGGTTAGATCAAAAATACCAAGCCCGACCTCCGATTGCGATGTCCAGATCATGCAATCGCATCGGCCTTCCCCGATCTCACCATCACATCAGCCCACCTCCAATCGCCGATTCCCGATTCACTCCCCACCGTTGATCTGGCCCTCAGATCAACGGTCCACATTTGATCACATCGGATCTTTTCATCTGATGCGTTTTTAACATTTGTTTTTCCCCGCCGATTGTGATCCTCCGATTAGATCTGGACCGTCCACGTGTCTAGATCAGATGGTCCCAGATCTTTCCTCATGGTTTCATCACCCTCCACCTTTAACCAAGAATATTTTAACGCGTAATCCTGACCGTTGATCTCTGTGCGATCAACGGTTCTCACCTACTTCTCCCTCTCTTCTTCTTTTAACATCCGCAAATAGATCTACACTATTGGTTGATGCCATCCAACGGCCATGCTCCTCCCCACACCCTCTGAGGCAGTAAAACCCAATAATGTAGGATTTTTAGATTATTTTTGCATTTTGCAGGTGTTTAATGGTTTATCCATTATATTGAAGAAAAAGCCTAAGGCTGGGAATGAAGATTCTCACGCCTTCGATTCATTAAAGGGAAGACATCCATGGGTTCAATTTCCATGTCTCTTCAATGATTCATGGGCATTGATGCCTCACGAGCCCAGTGCAACCCTGCACATCAACAAGACACAAAGTTAAAATGAATAAAAAGAGTATCAGTGTCGAAGACAGAACACAGTAGAATAGAAGATTGAAGACAATTTGGGGATTATGGCTAAGATTGGTTATCAAAATCCAAATCCTCCAAATTAAAAACAGAATTAAAGGTAAATCAAAAGAACTATCAAACAGATAGGCCTCCACCGCCACATCTGAGGCAAATTGATTCCTCTCAGCTACCACAAAGCCACCTGTGCCTCAAAGCATTCAAATAGAAGCCGAAGTGATTGATCAAATCAAATATTTTCCTCAACGCAGCTGAACAATTAATTCTGCCAAATGAGTTTAATGACAAAATATCAGCAGAGTTATTACGTCCTGAACAAAGCCTTAAAAGTCAACAAAATCTCCTATCGAGCTTTAATCTTAAATGTAAATCAATTAATATAGTAAGAATATATGTACGCTTCTCCATTAAGCCCCTCAAAGGCCGAGAAGTCATTAACCTGTATTAATTGTCTTGGGAGATATTTTATCAGATCCCACCTCTTCATTCTTCTATAAATACTCCTGTAGAAGATGAGAAAATGTTGGTTGCTGAATTTTGAAATATACTTGAGCTTGAAACTCCTACTTGTAAATAGTGTTCACTGGCTCTTGAAGCTTTGTTTTTGATTAGATAAGTTAGGCTGAGAAAAGTGAAGATGATTGTTGAACTGAAACATTGAACCTGAAGACTGTAACTGGTTTGACATCAATAACAAGTTGTTTCTTGGGATCCTGGTCTATATCACTGGTGAAGTGCTTCTTTCTTTGTTATTTGTTTCTCCTTTCACGTATGCCATATTGTCCATTATTCTATGATAAATAATAGCAAGCATAGAGTTAGGATTTACTGTTTACAATACCCTTCTCTGACTGATAAGCTTTATCTCAATGTTTTCCTCCAATTTGTTTATTTAAGAATGATTCAATATAGTTGAAGCATTTAGGAATGTTGGCATTCCCTCGTCCTACTGTTTGCTTTAAACATTGTTCTTGAAAGTTATTTTCACTATTTTCTTATTAAAGTTAGACTAGAAAAGTGATGGTTTGCCCTGTTTCTAGCTTATATTCTCCAAAGGTAGATTCTGAAGGTTTCCCTTGGTGTTGACTGAAAGCAGACTAGGTTTAAAAGTACCTTATATGATCTTAAGTTACACTTTGTTTCTCTTATGTGTTTTCATACTTTCTGAAGGAAATGATGTGGATTACTAGATTGTTTGTCAATTAAACTACTTTAATACAAACTTGCCCAAGAATTCTATGGTTAGCCCTGTTCTTGGTTGGTTTTAAACAGTTACTTAAGAGGTTTTTCTTGTTTGGACTGACTATAAATTCTTGGTGAAATTATTATCAGTTTCCACCCCTCCAACACTTTATTGTTTCCATTCCATCATTTTAATCTAAATAATATTATGGTATAGATGACTTTCCCCTTGGATCACTCTTGGCGTTTTTGCTCAATTAAAGCCCTGTTATGACTCCATAGCCCAATGGACTAAAAACCAGCGTTATATCTATCTTTTTAGCCAAATCTTACTCTGATTTCTTGCAACTTATCACCTTTGAAACTCTTTGCATTTAGGACTTTCCACCTCAAATAATAATCATGCTCAACCATCCAAAAAAAAAACAAAACCCTCAGCCTTCATAACTAGCCTTATATCATCACACAAAACTTCAAGGACAAATCCATCTTTGCACTTATTGGAGAGATCCCTCTTCGGATTCAGGAGGGCTAGATCCTAGAATCCCAAAGTGGTTGAAATAATGTTGTTTCTGTGATTTGACTTTTCCAATCTTGTTAATTACATATTCCTAACAGGGGTACTCACACATAAGGAGAAGAGGAAAATGGGGCATTAAGAAGGGCCAAGGAAGCATTTTCCTCTGGAGCTAATCCTTTGTTAGGTTGTTTTTCAGTGGATATTTGTAAGAAAGTCTTTGCCTTAGTCAATTCCTACTTCACCCAAACCTTCTTCCAGGATTTGTTGAAGTTTCTCCTTCTTTCATGACCTCTTTGTACTGTGTACAATTTAGTCTTGGAATCTCTCCACTTTCATTCATTCTGTCCCCCCTCGTTGGAATTTTGAAATTTTCTAGCATCTTTCTTGAGTGTTTTTTTGCATCTCTATTGATCTGGGTTCTAAATTCCTCCAATATTTTCCTGTTTCTCTCCTTAAAGGTGTCCATCTTCATCTTCATACCTAAATTTCCAAAAAATAGATCCCAAGAGCTGTTGTAAGGGCTCCTTTGGACTTGCTAAATCTTCCATGCTAGAGAGTGTTATCTTCAAATTCCATGAGTTCTCAAAAACTTAGCCTTGGATCCATCCTTGCTATCCCAAAAAATATAATCCTTAACTATGTTCAGGTTGTATCAAATGAAGCACATATGAACGAGTAGACATTCTAGGGATATGGTACCTGTGTAGTTTTCCTTAAATATTTTTTTCTTCCTTGCAAATATGTTGGACCATATTTTCCATAACGCCTTATTAATCCAATCCCCCATAACATAGACCCAAGCCTCTGCATGCCTTATACACATTCTTCTAGGCCAACAAGATAATATTTTTTGTTCTGTTGTGTTCCTTAACGGACTACACATTTGCTGATATTTTTAGAATTGGCCAATTGTAGAATAGACTTTGACAGTTGTAGTTTTCCAGCGAGATATTCATTTCCCTTTCCAAATTTTTCCTTTAATAGATAATCCCTTAATAATATTTTTCCAAAAGGGCCCTCGTTAGCGCGATCATGATGGAGAATGATTCCAAGAGATTACTTGGTAGTTTGTTTTGTGCTTTTCCTGTTGTGATTGTATTTGTTAATTTTTAGACAGACTTACTAGGTTTACATTTCAAAGGAAGCGTAGTAGAGGAGGTCCATTTCAACAAAATGGTAACTTGGTTCACGAAGAAAAGGACACTAAAAAGGGGTAAAATAAACAACATGAACATTTTCCTAGTAGTATGTTTGGTAAATCACCATGGACACATAGAATGATTTTGTTGGCATCACAAAAGTCTAGCTTGAGATAGATTAGATACAAAAATTTTACAAACCCGACATGCACCTTGCATCGATCGTCTGTTGTCTCGAGAAGACTCAACATACATCTCAAGCTCAAAAAAAGAGGAAGGGTATATGGTGTTGGTCACCTGATCTACATCGACATTTTATAAATGTTGTTCATCAACTTGGTGGCTCACAAGGTGAGGTTTTTCTTATAGTAGTATTTTGTTTACTCTATTTATTTATATTTTATTATCATTGTGATTGTCATTGTGGAATTTGTATGTCATTGTTTACTCAGATGAAGAATATGCAAGACTATGCAGCCTATCAAACCACGATTCTGTTGAAATTTTGTGTAGTCGAGTTAGCATCGGGTGTGCTCTAGCCCTAAAACTTTGTGGAGGGGCTAAGAAACACATCAACTCCAAAACCTAGAAATTGTTTAGAGAAAGTTCATCTGGTGTTAAATTTATTCAAATAATTAATTATTTTAATGTATTCCCTAAGTCTAAACTTAGGGAAATTAAATAACTAAAGTGAATTAATTAACACGTGTGCTGAAATGTTCTAAATGATGCGGATCAAGAAGTATTTTGATCTCAGAAATTGATGAGTGATTTAATCTCGGTCATTGATGGGTACAAAAAAAACGTATAAGAGAAAGGCTTGAGGGTCAGTTGGACACAAACACACATAGGTAGAGCTGAGAGACTGATCTAGAATTATAGGGCAGGGTTTGCTAAGAATTTCCAGAAGACTTTTTTATAGCGAGGGGTAGTATTGGCTGAGGGGATGATTTGATCTCGGAGCCAAGATTCAACAAGAGGCAGAGGAGCAGCTTTCAGGGACATCACAGAGGAGTAAGGGTAGCAACAGTAGCTATGCAGTAGCTGCACAACGCAAAGGCTTCAACCGCTACAAAAACCTAGGAGGGGCAGCGCTATAGCTTCAGAGGGCTTCCAGAGGTATGTAGATGCCTCCAAACACAGCATAAGGACTACGTCACACACTCTGGGGTTACACAGTCACCTTCAGAGAAGCACAGGGGCACACAGAACCTAGCAGGGATGATGCTGGGGCTTCAGGGGTAGCGTTGGGGTTTCTAGGGCTAGAATTGGGTTGAGTCTTGTAAATCCCATTGGAGGGTGTGGATCAGTCAGAATATTGGTCTTAGAACAAAATTTTAGTTATAGATATACTTTTCCTTTGTCGGGTTAACCAAATTTGGTGCCCAGATTTGTTGTATTCATATTCTACTTAATAATAATAAACCTTCATATCTGATGCACTGGTTTTCCCATTTTGGGTTTTTTGAGGGACTCATGTCCAAAAATCAGTGTGTCACTTTGTTGAATGAGCGTAATATTCAGTAAATGATATGCATGTGTAGGCTATTAGTTGTGTTTATTTCAGTTTTTTCTGAAAACAACTTGTATAACTTAATCAAGTAGGAGAAATAAACCATGATACTATAGTCATATTTCTACATAACTGTATTCACGAATTTTCATAGATTCCAGAATTCCAACCTGTCTGGATAAGTAATTTAACAACCGAAGAAAGAGAGAGAATGAATTTCTATGGAAAATATTGTCATATGGAATATTTTTCAAGATAATGTGCCTTATACTACAAATTTTACATTCATAATATCATATTAATTTACACAGTTACTATTGGAATGTCGAGAGGTTCCTAAAGGAATATCCAATTGGAAATTATTTTTTTTCATGCCACATAAAGCAAGGGAAAGGAGATGCCTTAATTTAGAGCTTTGGCATGCCTATGTCGGACCGCTTGTGTTCTTACCTATTGTTGGGAGAAAGGTTGTTTATTTTCCACAGGGTTACAATGAGCAGGTGAGGTTTTTTCTCTCTAATTTTTAATTTTAAATCTTCTTTTGGATACAAATGCTTGAAAATAATAAATGCTTATCTTCTTTTCATCAAAAAATGTGATCCTAGTATTTTAAAATTTTAATGTTATGTAATGAAACTAATCATAATCAATGTGATTTCAGGTAGCTTCTTCAAAAAGCAAGGAGGTTGATGCTCATATATCCAATTATCTGAATTTTCCAACTCAATTAATTTTCCAACTTCACAATGTTACAATGCATGTGGGTTCTCTGCATTTCATCCTTAATTTGGTTGTGAACAATTTTATTCATATCACTATTATGCAAGATTTAAAATTTAATAAACACCTTATTGAATTCTAGGAAGATGTGGAAATGGATGAAGTATATGCTCAAATGACATTGCAACCTCTTAATGTTGTAAGACATTTTCAATTTCATTATATGTTCTTTGTTGTAATTGCCAATTTTGTTGAGAAATGATTTGGTACTAGTTCCATTTGTGCAGGGAACTAAAAAATGATGATACTGTGCAACAAGAAAAAAAATATTCTTATTTTTGTTCAGACCTTGGCACACCAATAAAGCAACCAAATAATTAATTTTGTAAAACATTGACTGCAAGTAAAACTAGCACTAATGATAGGTTTTATGTGCCATGATTCATTGCAGAAAAATTTTGTCCTCCACTTGTGCGGTTCTTATTTTCCCATAGACATTGTTCTATCTGTGATTTAATAGATAAGTGCATAGAATTTTAGACATTTTTTAAGAGAAGACTACATTCTTTGAAGGAGAAAAGGGTAAGGGTATTTGTCATATTTGTCTCTTATTAAGTTTTGTTTGTTTTGGGAAGGATCTCACTCAGCAACCACCTTTCCAAGAAATAACAACGAAGGATATTCATGACAATTAATGGAAATTTCGACATATTTTTCAGGGTAAGTTATAACATTTATTTGAATGTTGTTTTGGAATAAAATTGGATAGTGAATATGTAATTATGTACAGTTTATTTTGATACTCTTATATCATTGCATTGCATTTTGAAATTTATACAGGTTGTGCATATATCAAATTTTTTTCCACATTCGAGGTCATACGTGGCATATATATTTTAAAATTCTTGTTAATGGTGTTAGTAGCTACCCGTACACTCTAAAAATTATTTGATATAGCTAGTCCTCAATTACTTTACCTTTGAATGTGGAGCCAACATGTTTAGTTTTTCTCTAGATATAATTTGTTGGCTTCTAGGAATTGGATTCCTTTTCCCCTAGAATAGTACGTTGATGATTGAATATTTTTATATTGAAGCTATATTTCCGGTTAGTATCAAATTTACAAAGTCTTATATTATTCTTTATTAGTTTCTTGTTGTAATCTTGTGTGAGCAATACTTTGCACCACCCATTAGATTTCTACTAACCAATTTTATTGTTGAAGGGCAACTGCTTCTTAAATATAACTAGAAGAAACAATACAACTACAAAAGTAGAGTATGAGACATTCTTAGTAGAAATTGCTAGCTCTGTTGTGTTTGATTATGTTGGGTAAAATCAAAATTGCAATGTACCGTAAGCATGATAATTCAAAATACTGGGATAGAAATGTGTGCTATTTTCATTTATTACTATAGTTGAAGATAACATTTCATCAACAAATGTTGTACACTGAGAACACAATAGGTACAAAATTTATTCTATGGTGATGTTTTATTTTCTTTTTTTATGCAAGTCATTTGGCTAGATAGTAGCCACTATTTCCCAACTGAAGAAAACTTGTTCGACTTTCTTGATTTTATGGGGAAAAGTGACATTAAAAATATTTCTTAACTTAAAATATTTCTTATGTTGAGGTATATATCGTATAAATCCTGTATAGTCTACTTTAGTTTTCATTCCAGTGTTCATCGAATTTCATGTCTTATACTCTGCATTGTATATTTTTTTTCTAGAAAAGGAACTCAGTATTAATGGAAAGAAGTAGGAATTGAAGAAAGAGGAGAACAATAACACTAGAGTGGAAGAATGCAAATTAAAGAGAGAGAAGAAAACCAATCTAGTGGTACATGTAGAGCCAATATCCTGCATAAGACACACATAGAGACTGATGGCCAAGCTTTCAGAGTTGGTGAATTCACCTGCAATGTCTTGGAAACAGAATGATAATGTTTTGAAGTGGTGAAACAATATTTCATGTGTAAATTGTACTCCAACCAATATTAATTTGGAAACTTATATTGTAATACTTGACATTTTACATAATATAATTTATGTGTTATTTATAGTTGCACTTTATATTTCTTAGTATTGTAATTAACATATGTAACTTTGTGTTTTCATATTAGATGAACATGTACATTGTATGACATTATTTGTTTAATTTAGTTGCAAATTCATACTAATTAATGTATGTTGATTAATAATTAACACATAAAATCAATCTAAAATTACTAAATTGGTAGTTTATATTTATTAATTATGAACACAAATAAAATTAATATACAACTAAATTAGTAGCTTATTACGATTGTTAATGAAAGTAAATGAAATGAATATAAACTACTAAATTAGTCATATATATAATGAATATGAAACTACCAAAAAACGATAAATGACTACTGCAAATGATAAATTTGTGATTGCAAATAGTGACTAAATTTTGCATACATACGACTATTAGTAGCTAATTTACAGTATCTTGCAACACGACTAAAATTTAGACATATTTATTTGTTCAGTAATTGGTTTCAAAAAATGACTAAAATTTGCATATATATGACTATTAGTAGCTAATTTATAGTATCTTATAACATGACCAACATTTTAGTCATATTTCTTTGGTCATTAATTGGCTTTCTTAGGTGATCATTTAGTAATATATTTTGTTGTATATTTGGTCATTAATTGTGACAATTAATGACCAAATCAATGATCAAATCAATGACCAAATAAATGACTAAATTAATGAAAGTCAATGACTAAATCAATAATTAAATCAATGACCAAATCAATGACTAAATTAATGACCAAATATACTACTAGACAACAAAATTGAGACAACCAATTAATGAATAAGCTAAAAACGACTAAAATTTGGTCGTGTTATAAGATACTTTAAATTAGCTACTATTGGTCACCGATAGAAAAATAGTCATTTATATGCAAATTTTAGTCTTTTTTTTAGTAACGAATTAGTCATTTTGTACTAGTGACGTGAAGGTGTTCCAAGAAGGACTTCCATTTCATGTTCATTACCTCAAGCTTGTGAATATTGTGTTCGTGAGGAATGCAAAATTTTTACACCCACTTTGCAAGAAGGTGCTCATAAGCATGCAGCTAATGAATGACAAACAAGAGGATGTTGAAAGCTCTACAATCATGTAATGCATTGTTGGTATTCTGAATAGAGCCAATACCTCGTCAAATTCACCTCCTCAAGAAGGCGAAAAAGGTGAATTTTCAAGGTATAAATATGTTTTTAATCAAGTTGCTTTTGATTATGATAAACATGGAAAATTCTCACTTAAAATTTGGAGAAAATTTGCATGTTCCTTTTTTGGTTTGGATAACCATAATGTTTCAAGGTGCTGGAAAAATATATCCATGCACAGGAAACTTTTAAATCCAAGGAGGCAGGAAAAGAAGAGGAAATTGTTTTGCACTCATTGCCATAAGCAAGGCCATATTGTAGACAACTATTGGACTTTGTATCCAAAAAGTCATCCACGAAATTTAAAGAAGGTGGAGGAAGAGAATGGCAAGAATGGAAAAGAAGATTCCATAATTGATGTGGGTCATGATGATGATGTGAAATTGAGGAAAGCACCATTGAAATGGTTTGGTAAGAGATGGTTAGATTTCTTATTTAATTAAGGCTTTGCATGTGTTTTGATGTTGATGCATTTATTTACCAATGGAATTCAAGTTGCATGTTTACGCCAAGAAGGTGTTTGAAAGTGGAGTATGTTGACTCACTCTAGTGCAACAAAAATTTTTCATTTCATCGTTAAGTACATGTACATATGAATAGATTTTTTGTACTTATGATTGTACTTGTGAGAGAGTTGAAGAATTGTATACATGCATAAGAGTTTGTGTGTATGAACAATGAAATTTTGATGGTTCCATAGTGCTTGAACATGCATGAGTAACTGACTTGTGTTGGTTGATGACTTTGTTTAACATGTATGTTGTCAACTTGAGAGTGTTGATCATTTGCACATGCATGAGTGTCGGCTTATGTTGGTCGATTGTGTGCTGCAAGCATGTCATATCGACTTGGAATAATTGATTTTGTCTCCAAATATGGAAAGGAGATGTTGACGAAGTGTTTCATGAGATGTGAAATTAATTTTGTTTACACATGCTAATGCTTGACTTGAGAGTCATTTGTTTGAAGAGGCATGTTTTGGTCGGCTTGTGTTTGGTCGATATTTTTGACACTATGATGTGAGAGTACATGGCGATGTTCACATGATGTGAAATCATTTGCTTTGAAGTAGTAAGAGAATATGTCGTCAAATTGTGTTTCTTACATGACGTGTTTGTTGTGACAATATGTCAAAAGAATTTTGCAGCCATTGTAGACAATTGTATGTGTCGACGCCAAGAAGAGAAGGAGATGGAGAATGCATTCTTCCAGATGTGAAATTTGGAACCATGGAGGTAAAATAATGGTCATTTCTTTTCTTGGTTTTACAGATGTTGGAAGCAATTTTTTGTAGTTCACTCACTGTGCAAAGGAGGAACAATATTCTCAGTGGGAAGGCACCAAGGAATGGATTTGGTAAAATAAAATTATTATATCAGCAAACACCAAACAAGTGTTGGATTGGGTCAACAGCAAAAGGAGAACAGTGGTTGAAGAGCCAAGCCATTTGCAAGGCAAGGAAAGGCATGTTAGTGGACTGAAGTGGTTTTCAAGACGATTTCTCCAAGTAGAATCAAGATGATAGAACTTGGGAAACAAAATAGTGTTTAACACTCATGAGATAACCAACTTTTGTGGGTCCAAAATCATGTTAGTGGGAAGGAGTGATCAAAATCTGGATCAGAGGAAAAAATTAGCTTAAAATGAAAGTTCTCAAAATTGCACCAAAATAGAACGAAAACGACCATCCCATCGCAAGGAATCCAGTCCAATGGGATTATGAAAAGTGTCATTGCGGGATTCACTAATTTGGTTTGTGAAGGTAAAAATAACCCAATGTCCTCCGAGGTTGAATGTGGGTTCATGATATTTATGTGCTGAAAATTATTTTTTAAATATTAAGATTGGATTGATATATATGTTATTATATATTTTTAAAATATACTATATATATATATATATATATAGATATTAAATCTTAATAATTATTATTCCACATTTTAAATAACCCAAAATTTGAATTTTAATCTTGGGTTGGATGGCAAAGGTTTTTACAACGGTGGCATAATATATAATACATGGCAGAGTATTATAATATGGCGCATTATTAAAAAATTCATATGTTTTAAACTATGGAAATATACCATAACAATCTTATGTTGGTAGGTTTTTACAATGGTGGCATAATATATATTACATGGCGGAGTATTATAAAATGACGCATTATTAAAACATTCATATGTTTTAAACTATGGCAATTTACCATAATTTCTGGAGTGTTAAACAGTGGAGCATTAGAAACGAATGCATAAAATATGGAAATATACCATAAGTGGTTATGAGCGCGGAATACTAAAAAATTTTATATGGTCGGAGGAAGGGAAAATGTCGAGGTTGAACCCACAACCTCCCCCACACAAGAGCCAAGCCATTCCAATAGACCACACAATCGTTCTTATCTTTTATTGGATAGCACATATAATTAAGGACTTGTAAATTTAACCACCGGCAGGGTGGAGGGAGCCAGCCCTGTTGGGCCATCTCCCTCCACATACAACCACAGTGCTGTGACCAGAAGCAGGGCTACGTCCTAAACGCGACATTAGCGTGCTAACCACCCACTAAACTCACTTAAAAATTAATTAATCTCTGATTTTAAGTCGGCGGAGATTTTGGTGGAGCACCAAGTTTGGCGTCAGTTCTAGTTTTAGTGGAGCTAAATCGTAGTTGGCCAGATTTAGTGGAGCTTTTCTAGGTCATAATTGAATGAGGCCTATATTGGTCAGTTTTCGACCAATGTTTGCTCAAGGATAGTCATTATTATAATTTTTTCATGCTATGAATCCATTGGAATAGATTGTAGAGGAAATGGAGCTCATCTACAGGTGTTTTTGGTCACTTGAATAATTTTGAAGCTTAGGGCCACTCGGAGGGAAGGCCATGTCCAGATCAACTGAAGGCTAATTTAAGTGAATGAATAGTCAATTTTTGATGTATTTGATGTTTTGAACACAATGGTACAATTTATTGAGGCATTGGAGCACATCTGAAGGTTATTTTTTCACTTTGGAGATTAAACAAGTCCATGGCCACTGGGGTTGGAGGTCAAACCTAGAGGAGCTGGTAACCAAATTTAGAGGTTGAATAGTCATTTTTGGGGTATTTGAGTGTTCTGGAGCCAATGGAATAGTTAAAAAATCCATGGATAAATATTTGTTCTTGTAATCATACCTTTTACTAATGAAACTTGACAATAAACCCTTTCATAAATGGTTATGATGAGACGATCCTTAAACACATTTTTAATACTGATGAGTGAGCTTGCATAACAATAAAAAAAATTCCCATATTCAGATCATTTCCATTTAGACAGTTGTTAGAAAAGTATTCCGCTCTCATGAAATTTATCATGAAATACTTCACATGTGAGGGTAGGTACTCCAGGTTATATCGGTATGACATGAGACTCTTGATGCATTTCACCGGTGTAAAAGCTCTCAAATTTCCTCATTACCTTCACAAAAGCATGGTAAAAATGTCTTAGAAGGTACTTATATTAGGCGAAGATCATCATGCTATTTTTTTTCACCATGGCATGGTGGAAATCTTGGTTTGTCATCAGTTAGCACAGATTAATTTGTCTTGGCATGGAATTATGTATTCAACTTTTCTTATGCCTTCTCCAGCACAGTCAAGCAGTCACTCTACACATTTTTCATCACCAGCATAACAAGAGGTAGCTTCCACAAGAAAAACTATGAAAATAACTCCTAGGGCAGAGGTGACTAAGACCTATACTATAGGAAAGAGGCTCATGATTTCTCCAGACATTGTTGAAAGGGCCAAGCCTACATCAGAGGAGGAAACTTCATCACATCATGAGGCACCATTGCAGGATGAGGAAAATTTCCATCTTGACATTGATATGGTAGATTTGGAGCATGAAAATGAGAATACACCGAAGCAGGTAATCATGGAGAAGGAGGTTGATATTAGAGAGCTCAAAGGAAAATTTCTTGGTTTCATTCTTGCAACAGGAGAACATGTTGCTAAAGGTAAATCAACTTCTCTTAAACAAGACCAAAACATATTTGAGCAAGGATGATGCCAAAGGTAAGGAAATTGTTGATATGGATGATTCATAGGATCAAGAAGAATAGGTTAAATCAAGGAGACCAAGAAAAAGAGGTCTCAAGGGAGCACTTGAGCAACAAAAAGAAACATCTCCACCAAAAGGTCAAATGACTGTTGATGAACTCATTTTGAAAGAAATTTAGAAAGACAAAGTAGGTTGGCTAGATAGGGTAAATTTACACTTAGAAAAGCTTCTTAAGAGGTCAAGCAAGAATAAAAACCTACAAATACACATGACCATGCATTATTATACAAGGAATAAGGTCTCCCAAGTCAGAATCAAGCAAGTAAAGAAGAAGCTCAAGAAAAACCTAATGAGGAAAAAAGAGAAGGATAAGCCTGATTTGCTGGCTAAGGCAACCTCATTGCATGACACATCATATCTAGGCTTCATGGAGTAATTTTGGGCAAGTTTTGAAGAAATTTCGTGAAAATTTTCATTTTTGTGGACTAAGGAGAAAAATAGTAAAATAATGATGCATGAAAGGAAAATAAAGAGAGAGAAAATTACAACAAGCGAGAGGAGAAGAGCACTTGGATACAAGCAAGAGACAAGCAAGGAAAGCAAGGAGCATAAGAGGAATTCATGGGCAACCAAGAAGAATATTTGGAAAACAACAAGAAAGGGTAGAAAATAGTGCTAGATTTGCAGGTAATAGTGTGCATATTTGATTATATTGTTGGAATTAAAATGCATGGTTCATGCATTTATTTTGTTTTTATTTTTGTTGTCATTAGCATGGGATTTTCCTAGATTGATAGTCAAGTGCATCCTTTCCTTATGTAATTTCCTTAATAACCATGATGTAGTGGGTTCCCTATTTGGTTGAGCTTTGGATTGATGGTATATTTTGGACCCAAATTGAGGTGGTCTTAGGGAAATCCAAAGGGTTGAGGGAAGATTTTTTTTGGTTGGGAAGCTCTTAACAAGTGGGTGGAGATAGGAAAATTTCTCTAGGTATGGTGAAAAAATCCTGAGGCATCAAAGCTTGTATTGGTTTTGTGATTTCTGGACCCAATATTGGGTGAAATCATTGTGATATGAGGGTGGAGGTGGTTTCCTTTAGATTATCTGTATGGTTATGTTTTTTTTTTTTTTTCATGTGATCCCATATTCATGCTTGTAATATGGAATGGGGGTGATTGGCCGGAAAAAATATTTGGTTCAACCCAATCTATGGTTGGGTGGTAAGTGGAAGTCCCTAACTTGATTGGTACTATGCATATGTTATTATATGTTATTATTTAATGAAATAAATGATCACAAATTTTCTTTTATTGTGTGAATATATGACTTGTTTTTCATGGTTTCATTCTAGTTAAATTCTAGTTATATGGATGGTATATTTCTTATTACATGAAGTGCTCTTATTATTAATCTTACTCATGGCTTGATAGGATCTCAAATATTTTATGTGAGTGCATGAGCTAATATGTGTTTGTTATAACTAGCATGAGAGGGAAGTGAGTCTTCTTGATGAACAATTTTTGAAACTAAGGTAGACAGTGAAAAAATATGCATTCATGAACTATAGGTACTATGTTTACAAAGTATTTTTATAAATTAATTTTATCTGTTATGTAGGATTGAGCAAGAATAAAACCTTGAAACAAATCTTGGAGGCATGTACATAATTTTGAGAAAGTTATGGGAAATTGGCATGTAGGCTAGCCTGAAAAATCCTAGAATAAGTTCATGGTCAAACTCTCTTAACAATGAAATTCTGGCCACAACCACATAAAGGATGTGTTTTGTGTGTGGTTGGAGCCTTCTAGCAACACTAACTGGCCTTCATGTGTACGGATGGGTTGTAAGTTAGGTTAGAATGTGGTTCTATCTCAGGGAAAAAGGTCACCAATGGAATTGGCCTGACATTTATGTGATCATGTGTCTCTGAGCGTTGCAGTAAATTTGACAAGTGCATTGCATTTCCATAAATGAACCTTGTAAGTTGGGTTATGCATACTAACTCCCAGCTCAATTTTTCCCTAGTGAGCTGGTAAAAGTGGGTAAATGTGGGTGGATGTGTTACATTCACTTAACATTTTAATGTTTTATAGATGAATTACAAGCCCAAACTACTAAGCCCACCAATGCACAAGGAAAAAGTGAGTATACCATCAATGAATTAAGGGTTTCCTACTTCTATGAGATAAGTGGCATATAAATTTATAAGCTACCATACTTACACCTACCAAAATGATGGGGTTTCAAAGACAAGCTAGAAGATAATAATACCAAACACTAAATTAAACATAAGGAAAAGGTCATACTTCCATAATTTTTTTCAATGTATTTTTATTTTTTTTCATTGTGTGTCTACCCATAAGTATGTAGAGCAGTTACTCGTTGGATGTGGAATATAATTCTGCATCTAACAAGTGTCTAATCTTGAAATTTGAGTAAACATATAAGGAGATAAGTCAAGAATAAAATTGAAAAAATTATTTTCCTTCTTATCCCTCCAAAATATTTACCCCTAGGGATGATACCATCACTTTGAATCATGTTGGTCCTTTTAAAGTTAATGTTTTGAGTACAATTTTTGTTTTGAGGCCCATTTTTTACCCCAAAATTATCCTAATGGGATCACATTGTAAAAATATAACAAAATTGTCAAAAATGGAGATGTATTAGTCACAAATTAACATTTTTTAGACAATTTTCAAGCCCTAATTGAAAATATAACCCATTCAAAAGGAGGACGTGACAATAATTGTGAACAAAATTGGGATTTCCTACTTCCTTGAGATGAATGGCATGGAATAAAAGTGTCATACTTACCAAAAATATGGGGTTTTCAAGATAAGCCACAAGGTACATAAAAGAAACATTTAACAAAACACAAGGAAAACAATATGTGGAAGTAGAACATGAAGTTTAAGGAAAACAACAACGTGGAAGCAAGAAAACCACAAGGTGGAATCTTGGTAAAAATGAAACAAAATTATCAAATGAGGAGAGGTCTTGGACAACATATAACCTTTTTGAGATGGTTTACAAGGCCAAACTAGAAAACCCACCCATTCACAAGGAAGAATTTAGGGGGTCTTGAATGAATTTGGGGTTTCCCATTTCCATGAGACAATGGCATGGAATATTTATGAGCTACCATCCTTACAATTAATTAAAATTGTGGGGTTTCTAACACAAGCCACAAGGTAAGAATACCAAACACTATACAAGGAAAGCATCAATAAAAACAAGTTAAAAATGATGAAGGGGAATGACAAGGTAGATGCGAGAAGACCACAAGATATTTCTTTGCAAAAAAAAATATTTTCCAAAAAGGAGAAGCCTTAATCCCTATTCAACCTTCTTGAGACAACTTGAAATCCCAAATATGTAAGCTTAATTATTCATAAGAAACAAGTCATGAGACCTTGAACTTGAGGTTTCCCACTTCCTTGAGACAAGTGGCATGGAATAAGTGAACCATCATTCTTACATATTAAAAAAAGTTGGGTTACCAATATAAGCCATAAATAAAGAAGACAAGACACTAAATAAAAAATAGGGAAAACACCATGTAGAGTGAGAAGAGGAAGACAAAGAAAAATAATTATGTGGAGGCAACAAAACCACTATAGAGCACTTAGTAAAAATAAAACAAAGTTTTTAAATAAGAAGAATTCTTTGTCACCATTTAATTTTCTTGAGATGACTTACAAGACCAAATTAGCAATCCCACCCATGCACAAGGAATAAGTGAGGAGACCTTGAATGAATTTGGTATTTTCCACATCCTAGAGATGAGTTGCATGGAATAGACTAGCTTCTGTCCTTACACCTACAAAAAGATAGGATTGCATGATATGCTACAAGCAAAAAAGACCAACCATTAAATGAAACAAAAGGAAACCACCTTATAGAATGAGGTGAGGAATATGAAAGTGAACAACAAGAACATTTAACCTTTTTTGGGGTGATTTGTAGTCCCAAATAGACAAACCTATGCATGTGCAAGGAAGAAATAGTGAGACCAATTGAATTTTTGGTTTCCCATTTCCTTTAGAAGAGTAGCATAAAATATTTACATCGTTTCATCCCTACACCTGCCAAAAATAAGAGTTTTCAAAGAAAAACCATAATACAATAAGTTAAAACTATGAATGGAACATAATGCAAACAACATGGAAATGTGGTCACAAAAATAGGAAAGCAAGATAAAATTGGTCACTATGTAGAGGAGGGACATACATATGGTTTAACAAGGTTAAGCATAAATAATTGCAATCAAGAGAGTGGAAAGGGTCATATTACAATAAATTAACCTATTTCCAAGGATCTACTCAGGGCTAAAATGAATAACATAAGACCCATGTCTCTGAAGCCATTCATGTAATTGTATAAAAAACCAAAATGATGAAAATTAAAAAAAATATAAGCACAATTGCAAGAATCAATTTTTTTCCATAAAATGTTGATATTCATTCAATTCTTACTCAAATGCAAAGAAAATCTTATTTAATTCCATAATACTTAACCAAAAAAAAATATGGAGTTGCAAGATAAGCCATAAGGCAAGAACACCAAACACTAAACAAAACACAAGTAAAACACCATGTATAATTCAAAAGGGAAGATTAAAGAGAACAAAAAAGAAGAGGTGATGAAAGCACAATGGCATGCTTGGTGAAAAGTCAAAATTTTAAAAAAGTTAGAGGTCTTGTTTACCATTTAACCCTTTTTAGATGACTTGCAAGATAATTTCTACAGAATGAATAAGTGAGGATACCTTCAATCAAATTTGGATTTCCCACTTCCTTGAGAAGAGTAGCATGGAATATACAAGCTACCATACTTACATATACAAAAAATATAGGGTGGAAAAGACAAGCCAAAAGACAAGAATACTAAGCACTAAAAAAAACACAAGTAAATCCCGATTCAAAACAAGAAGAGGAACATAAATGTGAACATAAAATTGGAGTCGAAAAAACCATAAGGGACCACTTCATAATTTAGTAACAAAATTTTGGAGATACCTTTGTCACCACTCCACTTTTTTTAAATGACTTGTAAGCCCAAATTGGCAATCCCACTCATGCATAAGAAGGAAACAAAGAGTTTTTGAACAAATTTTGGGTTTCTGACTTACTTTAGATGAGTGGATGCAATAAATA
Organism: Pinus albicaulis; assembly: GCA_034641835.2. Lineage (NCBI taxonomy): Eukaryota > Viridiplantae > Streptophyta > Pinopsida > Pinales > Pinaceae > Pinus > Pinus albicaulis. Next base: position 1,524,954,328 of record CM076582.1, on the reverse strand, counting down.
ATTTCCATCCTTACACTTACCAAAGAGATAGGGTTTGAAAGATAGGTAACAAGGAAAGGAGACGAAAAAATTAATGAAAGATAAGAAAATTGTTAAGCCCTATATAAGCTCCACGTTAGCCCTAAAATACCTTATTAAGCCCCATATATTGAGTTATTATATTTCTATTTTTATATTTTTACATAGGCTAGAACCTCTCATGGTCTCATTCAATTATAATTGTACCCTCTCTCTCATTATGTATGTGTGTGTAAAAAGGAGACCTATTCTTAGGATTATTAAGTATTGTCTTGTAAATTGTATTCATTATAAAATGAGGACCTCTTGAATAGGAATATAGCTATTGTTTCATGATCATTTTAAGGTGAAAGGTTTATAACATTTGGTATCAAAGCTCATGATCTAGCTAGGGTTTTTTGCTTCAAATAAGACAATTTGAAATTTTCACTATAACCTATTTTTAGGTGGTTTCAGATGGTGAAACTTGTACCATATTGAGGAGACATCTTAGGGAACATCTAGTTAAAATTTTAGATCTTGGATCATTACTCTTTCGTATATATGGTCAAAGGAAGTTACGGTTCCTAAATTATCTTGAAATCAATTTCAAACAGGTGAGTTTGGAAAGTTCAATGTAAATTAATTCTAGGACGTTTCAAAGGGTGAAACTTCAATAATACCAAGGATAAATCTTAGGGAAAATTTGTTTCACTATATTTTTGGATATATACTCAGTAGAAGTTAGGGTTTATGAAGGATCCTAAAATCAGGTTCAAATAGTTTATCTTGGTATTTTTGCTAAAACTTTTTTTCTAGGAGTTTTCAAATAGTGAAGTATTTAGGGTATTAAGATACATATAGAAGTATCTTAGGTAAAAATTTTATAATTATATTTGAATAATTGGATACATGGCACACTATACTAGTTCGCTCAAGGGAACAAGAAAAAAAACAACAATTTTTAGGAAAGTTACCATAACTTCCCCTAGCACATCAAATTCTAGAAACAAAATGTGTCATTATAGAGAAGACATATCAAAGTATTACACACCAAATTTTTAGATCCAAAAGAGCTCAAATATCAGAGATATATCAAGAAAAATATTATACCATTCAAATATTCTCCAAATTAAGTTTGTAAACTTTATGTAACTTGGAAGTGACAGAAATTTCAATTAAAACATCCAAACTTTTTAGTTGCTGAAATTTGTGATAAATAGGAGTATTATTTTATTTTCCAAAATTTCTCTAAAGAAATCTACTACACTAATTAAATATCTTGAAGGCTCATCCTAGAGTCATGAATATAGTGAAGAATTATAATTTATGTTCTTCCAGTTAGATAATAAAGTTAATAAAATGGATTGTAGTATGTTGAAAAATGTGGTCATATCAAGTTCTCAAGAAAAAAATAGAAAAGAAATTATGGTGAAATGGATAAGATGATGAATTCCATGAAAAATGTTCTCTTGGAGGGGATTTCTAAAATGCATATTGAGATCCAAGGAAATCATGAAAATAATAAGAACCATAATATTGGAACTCGGTCACCTATGAGAAATATTGTATCATTATTGGAGAGAAAATATATTGAATCACAAAGCCATAATCATGAATTTTAATTCCAAGATCCACATCATCAAGGCTTCAAGTTAGCACAAAGGAACTGCTACATTTTGAAGATAGATATGATGAATTTTTATGGTAATTATCCTATAACACGGATAATTAATATAGAAAAATACTTTTATCTACACCAAGTGGTTTCCTTAAATAAGGTAACTATTTAATCCATGTTTTTAGAACAAGACCAACATGTATGGTATCAATGACTTTGTGAAAGGAAAAATGATAATGTTATATGCTTTTTACATTTTTAAAGAGGAATTGATAGCACATTATGGGAATACTAAGAGAAATACATTTTTTACTCAATTGGTAAATATTTGAAAAAAAATGTCTCATTAGAAAGAACATTCAACAATTCCAAAAATTCAGTCTTAGGGTCAAGAATATTTTAGAAGATATTTTTTTAGACTATAAAATTGGTGACTAATAACTATATACAAAATCATGCTCCCTCTCCTAAACCGATAAGGTTGACTTCTTAGAAAATGGATGAAAGAAGAGCGAAGGAATAATATTTAAACTATGATAGAAAGTATAGTAAGGGGCATAAATGCAGTTTAAAGAAATCATTCTACATAGACTGTGAAGATGAAGAAGATGGAGAAGTGGAACTGTCACAAGATTTACACCTAGAAGAGACTACTCCAACAATATCTTATGGAGCATTGGCCAACATCAGTACTCCAACCCTTAAGATAGAAGGATATATAAAAAAGAAAAAGGTTACAATATTGATTGATTGAGGTAGTACCCATAACTTCATTAATTACAAATTACAAAAAATTGTTAATTTATTTTTATATATAACACCATATTTTCAAGTAATTATTGCAGATGGAGGTACTATAAATTGTTCAAGGAAATACCATAGTATTAATTTGAATATGGGGGAGCATTCGTTGGATAGTCCCATGATTTCAATCTAAATGGGTGGTGTTGATGTTGTATTATGGGTCCAATGGTTACAATAATTGGGAACAATGACACTTAATTTTGAAGATATTTTCATAATCTTTTTCTTAGAAAAAAGGAAATTGAGCTTATATTGTCCAAGGGAAACCCAATAAAATGATAAGTTATAACGGCATGAAAAATATGCTAAAAGAAGGACGCCAAGCTGTAATTGCACAATTATGTTCATTAGATATTCAAACAACTATATTCTCTACTCTAGTTGATATCCAAAACGTTAATAAGAATAATTCTAAGGTATTTGGGCAGATGCCTAAGGGTCTTCCACCTACTTAAGATCATGATCATGCTATTCATTTTCAAACAAGAATTGTACCAAAAGGGTGATATTAAATGTATGGTTCGAGAAATGTTAAATGATGGCATAATTAAACATAGATAGAGCACTTTCTCTTGACGAATGGTGATGGTTATCAAAATGGATGGTTCATGGAATATGTGTCTAGATTGCACACAACTCAACAAACTAACAATCAAATATAAGTTTCTTATTATTGTAATTGATGAATTATTAGATGAATTACATGAACCATTTTTTTACTAAGTTGGATCTTCATTATGGATATCATCAAGTCAAAGTGCGGTAAGAAGAGATTCCCAAAGCATCATTTAGAACACATGAAGGTTGTTATGAGTTTTTGTTATGCCATTTGGACTTAAAAATGCACCTTCAACATTTAAAAGCTTGATGAATTCTATTTTGAAACACTTCCTTAGAAAATTTGTGTTAGTATTTTCTTATGACATACTAATCTCACGTTTCTAAATAAAGTACAATGGAATAAGAATTTGTGGAAACAATCCATAGCTACACAGAATACGAAATATAATTATAAGTGAGAGATCTAATTTTTGCTAGAAATTTTTTGACTGAATTCTTTTCTTGTTTGGGTACTCAATTGACTCATAGCTAATCTTACTATCCTCAATATGATGGGAACACTAAGATTGTGAATAAATTTTTAGAAGGATATCTATGTTTCTTTGCATCTAATAAATATACATAATCGGTCAAATGGTTTCCCTTGGGAGAGTGGTGGTACAATAAATCCTTCCATACTTGATGAAAATTCCACCATTTATGGCACTTTATGGATATCATCATCCATCCATCACATCACCATTGAAAGGGACTATAAAGGTTAAATAGTAGAGGACCATATACAAAATCAATAAGAGGTTCTCAAACTATTTAAGGAAAACTTGATTATGCACAAAATAGGATGAAACAAAAAGCAAATCAACATCATAGTTAAAGGGAATATAAATATGGGGAATAGGTATTTGTTAGAATACAACGATATGAATAAATATCCTTCAAGAAACAAAAGAAGGAAAATAAATTAGCACCAAGGTATTATGGCCCCTATAAGGTGTAGCATAGGACCGGAAGTATGGATTACAAAATGGATTTTCCTCCATATTCACATGTACACCTATTATTCCATGATTCTTTATTAAAGAAGGTAATTGGTGACAATATCAAAATCTAATATATTCTAACATATATTCACAAATAATGGAAAATAATACTATAACTAGAAAAAGTTTTGGAAACAAGGACAAATAAGTTGAGAATTCGAGAAATTACTAAGTTCCTCATCAAATGGAAGAACTTACAAGTGGAAGAAGCAACATGGGAATATTGTTTTTTCATTCATAAACACCTGTAGCTATTTAAGTGTTAAGGACAAAAATTATTTTAAGGGAAGGAGCATTTTAAACCCTATGTAATTCCTATGCTAAACCTAAAACCCCTTAGTAATCCCTACATATTTAGTATTTACATTTCTATTTTTATATATTTATGTAGGCTAGAAGATCTTATGGTCCCATTTTACTATAATTGTAACCTTGACTGCCCCCTATAAATGCACTAAGGAGACCTAGTCCTCGGATCATCAAATATTGTCTTATACATTGTATTTGTTGTAATGGAAGGTTCCCCGCTTCAAAATGACTATATTAATGGTCCCTTATCATTTTTAAGGCCCAAGGTAAGGTTCCTAACCAAAATACCATTTAAAATGAGAAATGGAAGTTGAAGCAAAACAAAAGGTGGAAGCGACAAAACCTTAAGAGAATTCCTGGTAAAAAAGTAATGAGAGTTTTTGTTCACTACTTAACATTTTTTAGAGGACTTGCAAGCCCAAATTGGCAAGCCTGCCTATGCATAAGATATTAGTGAGGAAGACACTAGGGAACTATAGTTTCCACTTCCTTGAGACAAATGGCATGTAATAATGATTCATCATTCTTACATTTACCAAAAAATGGAGTTTCCAAGATAAAACAAAAGGAAAGAAGAACAAACACTAAATGAAACATGAATCAAAGACCATGTGAACTCAGAAGAGAAAGGTGATGATGAGTAATGGGGTGTGGGAAATGAAACCACAAGGGAATTATTAGTAAAAATACAACAAACCTATTAAATAAGGAGAGGCCTAGGTCACCACTTAACCTTTTTTAGATGACTTGCAAGCCCAAATTGGAAAACCTTCCCACACACAAAGAAGAAGTGAAGAGACCAAATGAATTTTGGGTTTTCCACTTCCTTGAGATGAGTAGCATGAAATATTCACAAGCTTCCATCATTATGCCTACTAAAAGGATGGGGTTGCTAAGACAAGCCACAATGCAAGAAGACCAAACATTAAACAATGACGTGGAGGAAATGAAAGCATAAGGGAGTTATTGGTAAAAAAAAAAAAAATATTAAATAAGGAGAGGGTTGGTTCATCACTTAACTTTATTCAAATGACTTGCAAGCCCAAATTGTCAATCCTTCCGACACGAAAAGAAGAAGCGAATTAGAGACCAAATGAATTTGGATTTCCCTACTTCCTTGAGATGAGTAGCATGCAATGTTTACAAGCTTTCATCCTTATGCCTACCAAAAGGATGGGGTTGTCAAGACAAGCCACAATGCAAGAAAAAAAATCCCTTGACAAATTCCATTGTCTAAGGAAACAAAAATAAACTACATGTTAGGGATGATATCACATGTCATGAAAGAGATGGTTGGGGATGATTAGGCATATGCCTACATGCCTATGAGAAAGTAATGCCCTCAATGGGTTATGTATGGCTACTTATCTTAATTAAAAGCCAAGACTAAGCTACCCCCTGGAATTCACCAAAGACAAAATAATTGACATGGAGACCCATAATTTACAGAGAACATACAAGGGAACACTCTTGTTATTAAGAAGAGGTTTATTAAACACTATAAAAAATCCACCTATTTGTCTAGTGCTATTTCCATGGTAGGAAACTTCCCCAATCCATGTCAAAATGCTTCTTTCTCAAATTAATGAGTTAGTTGATTTTAGGATGAATAAACAATTGACTCGATTAATGCACAATTTTTTCTTCTTTACTAATTGTAGTTGAGTATTACTTTCTCATCCTATCCCTATACTTTAATATATCAAATAATCGACCATTAGCATGATCGATGGAAGCAACACTGTTTTCAAATAAAATGGTTAGTGAAATATGGATGGTTCTCTAGTGTTATTCAACTTACTAATTAATTTCTTTTAGCTTATATAAAGATCGATTAATCTACAAACTTTGTCGAAAAAAAGCTAAATTTAATTAAAATTGTATTCCATAATAATAAAATAAAAATTATATTTAAAAAATAAAATATTTTAAAATTTATTTAAATTTTATTTAAATTTTATATTTAACCCATATAAATATATAATAATAAAATAAAAATTATATTTAAAAAATATATATTTTAAAATTCATTTAAATTTCTATACTTTAACAAATATAATATAAAATGATATTACGCAGAAAATCTATCCACAAATGAGAGTTCCTCTATTCTTATAATAATAAGAAAAAGCCCCCTTTGACATTGATGTCAATGTATCTTCTACTTTTATTCACTTCTACTTTTATTCACCGAGATTAAGGCCAAACTCATGATTTGGGAGGGAAAAAACACCAAAAATTCACCTCAATTATTTTGTTAGTAAATTTAGATGGAAATCTGGTTCCACTTGTGAGAAGCTTGGCCAAAGGTGAATTTATTTAAACAAAATTGTGTGCATTTTTGAAGTACATGAGCATTTCGGAAGATGACAACCGACGTGTGTCCCATTGGAAACGAGAGCTCCTCTGTTGAAAATGTCAATGATGATGATGTTGAAAAAAACTTTCAGGTTCGTCTTCGTTGGGATTAAGTTAAATTGGTAACACGCATTTGTAATTAGGAGATGAAATTGGAAGAAAGTATTAATTGCAGTGGGGAAATAGAGATATGATTGTATTTTTAATGTATTTGAATTGTTTTATTAGTATAGTTATATAAATTAAATGAATAATACAGGTTAATTTATTAAATTTTATTTTTTAATTTTTTTAGTTATTTATAAAAAAATAAAATAAAAAATAAAAAATATTGATTTATATTTTATTTTTGAATTATGGCTAACAAAATATTTTGGAAATATTTACACAAATTCAACTTTGTATGAAAGCATTATAATATAAAAAAAAAAAAAAAAAAATTGATTAAAACTTTCATATAGTTGTCTTTAAGTAATGCTTAAAGTTATTTTACATTGGAGAGAATGTTACATCAATTTTTCATACATGAATTGAAAATATGTATAATGAGAGAGAATTACTAAAGCCTGCAATTTACATAATCTTTAGATCTAATAATAAATATTATGTTTGATGAGGAAAATTGTAGGATAAGTTCACACATTCACTTTCTGGAAGTTGCGACTTAATCCAAGTGTTCCATGGATATGTGGTAGGTGCTATGGACATGACTACCTTCAAGTTATTCAATTAAAATATGCCCAAGATGCATTGATAGTGCACTTTTTGATAATCTTTCAACATATTTGTTAAATTCTCTGTAAGTGAGTTGAAATTTGATCTCCAAGAAGTAACCTCTTATTCCTTTGATTCTATGTTTCCAAGCTGCCAAGATTAAAACTTCTAATTGTGTTGCACCTATCCACCGATCAATTACACAGTTTGAGTCACCAAGTATATGAATGTTTTTTTATGTTTTTATGTTTTGTCGTTGCTAAGAGTCCATGTTGCTCGAAGTTCTGCTTTAGTATTTGGCCTAAACCCAATACTAATTTTACAATAGATGGATTTTTTTCTTTGTTATTTTAATCATGTCCCTCCTCCACAAAGGTTTCCTTGTGCAACCCCATCAAATAATCCAATAGGAGAACTACGAGGTATCATAGGATGATAAAGTCTTCTAAGAGGTTTTTCGAATTACACAGAGATATCTTCTCTAAGGAGATAAAAAATATTTGAAAATTGAGAAAGGATACATGTTCTTTCAATTTCTGAATATGATCTTGTTCCTAAGAAGCCAAATGCCCGAAGCCACAAATGTGGGAAGAGAACTAAGATGGTTAGATATCTTGGCCCAGAAGTAGAGATATTCCTCAAAGGAGGACCACCATGGAATTCTACTAATGCCTAGAGCCTATAAAAATGTGAACCAAATTTCCTGAGCAATATAACATTATGTGAAAAATACAATTCACAATTTCTTCTTATTGTCTACATAGGCTAAAACTATTTGGTCCTACAAATCCTCTTTTTTAGAGATTCTCTTAGGTCAAAATTTTATTGTGGAGGGTCATTCATGCCAAATATTTTATTGTGCCATTTCCAAATATAATTGTTCCACCATTTGTAATTTAACTCCACCTCATAATGTACAATTGTTTTGTAGGAAAGTTGGGGTTTTACCTCCAGTGAGGATGTATACTAACTCCAAATTAGATGGTCTTTTGAGCTGCCTGGTGTAACTCCATTAAGAATGATTTGTGATGTAAAATTCTCCCATTACTCTGATTGATTTCCATCCAGTCCTAACTAGGATGTGGTCAACTAGTAATTTTTGGAGGGCATGGAGGAATATCATATTCTAATATTATGTAAGTGGGAAAGTCCTTTGGAGTATGAAAAATTAATTATTTCATAGAAAAACTTGTATACTTCGGTACCACCAATGAATGGGTCCTGACCAATACTACTTGATTTCCATCCCCGAATTTCCAAGCGAGCCAATTAAAGAGGAGGGGAAAGGATGCAGTGAGATATTTCCATACAATGGAGCCTTCTTCGACCGATTTTTTAGCATATCCTCTAATCCATTCTGTCGTTGACAAATGTTTTAAATATTTTCCTTTTATAATATGACTCCATAGTCCCCCGCCGAACATGACTCTCCACAGGCTTTTTAGAGATAAGGCTTTTTCAAGCTAGGTCTCGTTTTTAAATTCCCATCCTCCAATATTTTTTTGGGATAGATAGTGCTAACTAGTTGATAAGATGGATTCCTTCCTTATAGTTTTTACCAGTCCAAAAAAATATGAACATCAATTTCTTGATGGAGTTAAGAATAACAAAGGGAATCTTGGCTAGAGATAGCTAATAGACTGGGATATTTTCCATCACTGCTTTAACAAGAATCATTCTTCCTCCAAATGACAAAAAATTTTAGTGCCACGAGATAATATTGTATACTACCTTTCTCATCAACCATTTCCAAAACATAAAGAATAAGACCACTTCACCATACATCTTAATCTGCTAAATTTTTTTAAATAACAAAAATTAACTAAATTACAAATTTATTAAATTATTATTGTTGTTGTTGTTGTTGTTGTTGATGTTGTTATTGTTATTCATCAGAAGAATTAATATATAAGTGAAACATATTTACATTTTAAGAAAACATGTAACAAGATTAGTAACCATGGAGATCACCACACTTTATCATGGACATTCATAATCTATAAATAGGATTTGTTACAATATTATGGGCCAATACCATGTCTTATCAAAACCAAATTCTCAAAAAAATCATACCTCATTTCATATGATACTTCTTCATATGATTTTTTTAATTAATGATTTTAATTAAAAGGGAAAAAAGGCATAACTAGGAAGCAAATCTTAGTCTTTCATTTGTGTATACTATTTAGAATATTATAGAATATTTTATAGAAGTTAAATCTGTACCATCCACCTAACAATTATTGATAATTACATTTAAATTTTAAAATACATATTCCAAAATAGATATTTAAAACTATTTAAATAAAAATGAATGTACATGTGTAAAGCACAAGTGCATTCCTAAATATAACAAAAAGGGGAAGTAGGTGTCTTCCTTCATTTCAAACAAAAGGGGAAGAAAATTTGTGCATAGATATATATATATATATATATATATATATATATATATATATATATATATATATATATATATATATATTGTTTTTGCTATGAATCTCACCCATCTATGCATATCGCCAAACTGAAAAATCCCATAAACTCAATTACAACCAAGTCACAGAGCAGGATGCTCACTCTAGTTCAATATACTTGACATATCTTCAAAATGATATAAATAGAACAATGTGAAACTAGGCCAACAATTATGTGTCTTCTTTGATCGTACATCAAATTCGACCAAACATATCTTAAAACATAACTCGAGCCAAGCCCTAGTACTAGCGAACCAACACAAACTACAACTCCAAGAAACAAAATTAACATAATCCTAAAATCTACAAGGACTGAATACAATATAGAAAAGAAAAAATACTAAAAAGAATATGCCCCCAAGAGTATACACCAACAAAACCCATATGTAGAGCTTAAAAAGTAATAGCAGCATTGATCCTTATAATGGGAAAAAACATGAAATCCTCAATAGGCGCAAAAAGCCTTATGAGATACCAACCACCAACCATATATGCACATATCCCATGTAGATCACAAATAGACCAACAAGAAAAGGGAGTGTGTGGAAGTATAAAGGCATCCAAACCATAGTTGTATCAAATAAGTATAACAAAGAGCCACAAAGTTACCCTTCAAAATTAATATCCACGAAAAAATAGGAGTGGAAATCCATCCATGAAACACAAATCCCTCCATAAATGCATAGGGGAATAACATACCTTCTAGTCCACAACCAAATGAAGAGCATAGCAAAGAAACAAATCTTACTTGTCACATTGGAATCAAACCAAAATTGGCTGCAAAGAAGACATAACATTCTTCCCTTTGTAGTTACGGTCTTAAGAGGATATTGTAGTCGTCACTTGGGAATTAGAACCCAGAGGATCCATGAGACCACTAGAGGCAGAGTCATTAACAAGAAATCCCTCTACTTGGGCCAAATAATAATCCAAATTGTCCAGACGAAACCTTTAATTCGGAGGCATGCGTTTAATATCCTCCAGAGAGGAGAATACATTGTAATTGTCTACTTGCTTATCTTTGAAAACCAACCACAACATGGTTGAAATTTTTTGATGAAGGGAAATATAATTCATTAAATGAAGACTCTGACTCCTATATTTTCTAGGATCATGAATCTATTTCACATCTTCTCCAATCAAGTCAGAATCAAAATAATATGGGTTATCTCTTCCAACTAGATTTCCAATACTTGGATTTCTTGCCTCACCTCTGGAGGAACACCATCAAGTAGAGTAGCTATGGTATCATAAGAAAAAATACGAAACATATTTATGCCCCAATGTATAATTTCCTCCACCACTTCTCCTATTAGTCAATCTATGCCTAATATGCATCAAAATGATAGAGAGGAAGCACTGGGGGCAACTATTGAAAGACCCATGACCTAGAGAAAAGAAAGAAGAAGGACCTGACACAACACCTTGAATACTAGACCTAAAAACCATTACATCATTACCAAATTTTGTAACTACTAGTTCCAAATTCATCAAGTTAACAAACTCCTTGTAGCCTAGAATAATGACCCACAAGACTACTAAGTCTTAGAGAAAAGAGATACTTCTCAATATACTGACCTAACACAAAAGTGCTAATACATATCTCTTTCAGAGAAATAACATTAGCTAACAAAATACCTAGCAGACTCTGACATACTCCCAATAGGAAAATCCTACTCCAACTCCAAATAGGTGACCTTTTAAACTTCGGGACCAGGCCATGAATGGGGCTTACAGACACCCACCAAGTAGACAGGAGAATTAACCACAAAAAACAAACAAACATAGGATATGGATCGAATATCTAAAGCAAATTTGTAAGACCAAAAAATGGAAAATTATGAAAGAACCAGAAAAGCGATTTGTCACCAATGCACGAAATTGACTGAAGCTACACTCCTGAAAGTAATGACCAACACCCAACATTATTCGTCAACACAATTTTTTTGTACCAAGGGATACTACCACAATGACAACACTAAAAATATTCATTAATACCAATTTTGCGTACCAGGAGAGACTACCATACATCAATGCAACAAAACAACATCATCTTGTCACTGCAGACTCCAAAACCCACCTTGGAAATTCCATTTAAAGACAATTCCTCTTCCTTAAACCTTACAAGTGTTCATAAGCTGGCACCTGCAACCACCTACACTCCTTAAATGAGTTGGTACACTCAGGAGGAGGAGGGAAAAACCTTCAATAAACCCATAAAATCAGTATTAACACCACCATCCAGGAATCTATGTGTGTGTGTGTGTGAGAGAGAGAGAGAGAGTGAGTTAAAAAGTCGAGAAAATTTTTAAACTAATTTTTTTTACTAATAAGGCAATTGTTTCCCGGATGCGGTTGCCTCCAGCAATTGATGGGACGTACGTCCCCCGGCGCCTCCCGAGGCTGTCCCGTCAAAGCTGGCCACATGGCCTCACACACTCGTCTTTATGGTGGCATTCACTCCACAACCCCTCGCAGACGATTAACAGCTCTCTCTCGAACCGTCTCTACTGCAGATCTTTAATTCGATTTTATTCGGCTCTCGTAATGGCTCTTGCCAAGTCTCACGGTGTTTGCCCCCGTCCGCTCCGCAACTTCGCTTCTTTGTGCTTCCCGCCTGACTCGACCGCACCAAGCCTAGTGCTAGAACGCAGACCGGATGGAGGTGCGAGCTCTTATGCTCGCTCGGAAACGAGCTCCGAATTTCACCACTTGCATAGCCTCGCTCTCGTTGTTCAATCTCTCGGCGAAATTCTCCTAGCCCTCTCGCTACCACTCCTCCTTTGCCCGCTTCATCCTCCTCTCTTCCCCCACCATGCCTCATCTCGCGCCATCGCATGCGATGCCGCCGAGGTTCTAGTCGTGGTCGGGCTTCGCGGTCTCGCGATCTCTCCCTCCACCGATTCGTCTTCGGATGAGCTTTCCCGTGAACATGTTCCCGGTCGAGCGAGCACAACGAGGCACGCCTCGCAATCTCGCTTCGCCCCTCCCTCTGCGAGTCTTCCGCCCCCTATGCGTTTCCCCCTATGCCCCACCGCCATACCTCTGCTTTATCCCTCCGCTCCCCAGTCACGACTTCCCTTCCCTTTCTCCGCGCGACCTCCCGACGATGCGGGAATTCACATTTGAATGCAAATTTGATAAGTCGGTCCTCCGCGCCCATGTTATCGTCACGGTCGGTGAGGAATCGACCGGTTTGGAGTCCCCTCCACCCTGTGCCTCCTGTCCCCTCCATTGCTCCTCTTGGTCCCACCGAGCCTAGCACCGCCAAAGTTGGTTCGATGAAGGAAGCCTTGGCTCGCTCATACTCGCCCCCGGTGTTTCTTTGCAAGTCCCGAGCATGGAAGATATGAGCAAAGGAAAAGCGCCCACTCCAGCTTGTGGAAGACGGTGGTGACGATGAGTTCGGGTACTAGAATCATTGAAGAACCACCATCTCCAATCAATGACCGAGTAATCAAAGGCATCCCTTGAGGTTTTTGTCCTTCAAGCGCAATACCACTCGGTTATTTTTCGGTTCTCATGTTGTCTCTTCCTACGTTTGTAGTGAAGCGTGCTATAGGTTTTTGTTTTTCTCGTTAAACAATCTGAACATACGATCGGTTTCCCGATCATGGGCGGCAGTTTAAACTTTCAATCCGAAATGGACCGGTTTCCCCACGGTGGGCGGTCCCAAATTATGGTTTTCCCCGCGATCGATGCCCTCGTGCTCGAGCTTCCTCACCGAGACAGAGGCGCTTTTGTACCATTATATTATAGATTAATAGATTTAGTGTTACTCGAGAAAAAAAAATAAGGCAATTGTTTCTTTGAATTAGTCATTTTCTTTAAATTATGGCTATGTCTTCTTTAAATGGGCTAAAATCTATACAAATTTCCATGATCAATGTTTACGTCAAAACTATAAGTTTGAGAAAAAAATTACTAAATTTAAGATTTTTTTTAAAATTAAAAAAATGATTATATTTATCTCTTTTTCATTTCTTATTATTTTAAATATAGAAATAATATAAAAAAATAACTATTATATTTATCTTTGTGTATATAAATTTACATACACAATGTTCTTAGCAAACACTCAAATAAAGTAAATATTTCGAAGTTGTAATTTTATAATATTATTGCTCTAAAATGAGAAGTAAACCCTAAAACATAATTTGATAGTATTGAGTGTAATAATATCGTAAAATTAAGACATCATAGATTAAAATTGGGAGGGGTGGAGCATCTACACCTCCATAAATTTAGAATTAGAAGTCAAATTCCTTTATAGAAATAAGTCTCTTATTGCATAAAAAAAGAGTTTCATATAACGATTTGGTGTCTAACTTAGTTGTAACTTTAAAAAATAAATTATAGTTATTATTACTATATATTAAAAATAAAAATTTATTCTATAATAATTAGTATTATAAAATTATATTTAAAAAATATTTAGTATTATTACTTTATATAATATAATTGAATATTTTCTAATTAATTAGGCCGATGAATAAGACCACATTTTTTTTGTCAACATATCTTTTTGTGCACACAACACCTCTTACAAATTTAATACATAACGGGTGTGTTTCGCTATTCATCGTGGATAATGGAAAAACGAATATGTTGGTTCCCGAATGTGACAGGGTGTCATACCTAACTCGGGAGGAACAAATCCATGAAGGTTGCTGTCGCCCAAATCCATGTAATGCAAAGTGGAAATGTTTCCCAAGGAGGGATCTGGGATTGTGCCTTTGAAATTGTTCACGTATAAGTTATGTTGTTGTAACTTGTTGCTATAACTTGGGGAGAACGCATAGTTTTGAGGGAATGTTTCTCGTGAGATTGTTATAAGCCATGGAGAATGTTTCCCAAGGAGGTTGGGATTGAGCCTTTCAAATTTTTTCACATATAAGTTAAGTTAATGTAACTTGGGGAGAATTCATAGTTTTGTGGGAATGTTTCCCAGTGAGACATTATAAGCCATGGAGAAGATTTGCAAATTGCAACACAAGCTGTTAAACCAGTTATATATCAAAGTTGAATTTTGATGCAATTAGGGTTAAACGTAATAAGGATTGGACATAATGGGTACATCACACTCGGGGGCTCGTAATTGGGTCGCCATTCAAGGCAGAGTAAGCAAAGTGGTTTGTGATGTGAGATTGAATCTTCCAAGTCTATGTAAACATAGTTATTAAGAATTAATGCGTATATATAAACATAGACACTATTTTGTTCACTAAAAATTTCTAATGAATGTCTATTTGAAGAAGTGCTCATTCGTTTTCTTTTTGATATCCTCGGGCTAGCACTAATGTCTGAATCAAGAGGGTATCGAGCCTATAGAACATGGTCCTTCAACGCCTATGCGTTACCCTACCACCAAAGCATGTTAAGAAAGAATCCCAACAATAGAAAACTCAAGAATTGGTTATGAAATCTAGTGTTTATGATTGTTTGTGAATAGTATAAGCATTATGATGGTAGATTTACAAAAAAATTATGACATACATACGAACTCTCCGTCCTATGTATTCTTTAATCTTGTTTTCTATATTTTCTTATTCCATTACTTTAAACTACCTTCGGGGTGTTCAAATTTTGAAGATTTTATCTAGTAGTTCTATACCTCGAGGATATAGGGATTGGAAAAGGGTAGATTTTCGTTGGACCTTAATTCTTTACTCGTGTAGTCCAAATACATATGGTTATGATTATAGTTATCGAATTCTCCCGAATCTGGGCAAGAAATATGAAAATTTTCCCAGCATCGATTCCGAATAGTTTGACAAAAATCGATGGATTCATGGATTCATTTGGTAGATTACGTGGTTAACATAGTGGATCAGCTCAACAAAAATCCATAGTTGATATTTTAGGAACATAATGGATCAAATTTGGAAAAAAAATCCATAGTTGATATTTTAGGAACATAGTGGATCAGCGAAAAAAATCCATAGTCGATATTCTAGGCACATGTATAGCCCGAGCATGTCCTTAAACACAAATTGATACTTGGGATGGCATGCATGGATAAGAAAAAAATAAAATAAAAAAATTTGAAGGAAATTTCGGGTTATCTAGATTCTAGAGGCTAGACTCACAAGTGGATGGGTGGATATATGAGCGTAACTCCCCTATCGGAAGGAGCATGTTTTGTGATTAGGCTAATCAATCTTTTTGATCCGATGGTCTAGATTGAAAGATGCCGAAAGTATATTACGGTCGTCACCACTCAATCAATGGATCAAATCTACCCCCACTAACTTTCTTGCATATCTAAATCACATGTTTAAACCGTACTTAAATTAATTTTTTTACAAATATTGATTAAAAATTTACTCGTGCCATTTATTAATTGCCACCCATCAAGATTAACATTTCGAATGAAACCCGAGACATTAACCCTTGTCCAAGTGTGTGAAACGGTTATGCAAGGTGTCTGACAGTGGACAAGTCATGAGAGGAAACGTTGTGGGCGCCACGATCGGTCGTTCCAAAGCGAATAACGGTTATGCCAAGTGTTTGAAGGCATAGTGAGAGGAAACTTTATGTCGTGCATGTACACCTACCAGCTTTCCTTTGCCGTTTCGGTCGAGTGAATTCTCGTGTTGATATTCGTAACTGCGATCTCGGAATGTTAGCCGAGTCTTATGTGAATAAATAACGGGTTTCTTGAACATAAGTTCCATTAATTCGGCAATCTTTATGCAAAAGGGAAGCGGAAGACCGTTTTCCGTATTGAAGAGCCTTTGAGCACGTAAATTACGGTTCGTGGGTTCGAATTAAGTTAACAAGGTATAGATATAATTCATAAGCTTCTTCACACGGTGTTTTGGAAGAGCTTTATGAACTTGAAATTTAAGCGAGAGATTAGATAAATTTTATCGAATATTTTACCGATCGGACTACCTTTAAAATCGGTAGCATTACCCGTTGGCTTAAGCACGAACGGGCACTCAATGACTACATCAATGCACGAACGTGACAAATTAAGGAATTTTGTTTAGCAACTTCACGGATTCTTGATTTCGTCTTTGCTCTTTCATTGTTATACTCTCGAAACGATTCATAAAAGCTTGCATGTTCTCATCACTAATTTTATGAATCTTATATTTAAATTGCCATTATTTTTTCCTTTTCCCAGTTATAGAAGATGCGAGTCTAAGGTTTAAGCTTTTCCTAACGGAACTTTGAGAAATTTGTAGATGTATCATATTCATGAAATTGTCGACTTACCTTTTATAGCCCACGACAATTTAACACTAATTCTTATATGTATAGTCTATATGTCTAGAAAGTTAAAACGCTTCGATTCAAGAGAAGGTGAAGGATCTAGCTTTTGTCGATTTGCGACTACTTGCGGTGCGGAAGTTTACAAAGCATATTGGAAACCGTTTCCTTTGCATCGTTTTCCCTGTAAGTTTGAATCTCTTTCTTTCCTTCATCTCCTCCGTAATTTTGTTTTAGTTGGACTTGAACATGCATTATGGTGTTCAAAGGCAAAAACAAGATGAATATAAAAGCGTATATTAGATTCGATCGTTTCTCAATGTTTTTTTTCCGTTCAAGCCATTGTCGGATGTATTGAAAACCATAAAATTGTTCAGAAAAATTGTTCCTTTGTGCTCCAGATAATTCCCTTCTTTCACACTTCTCTGGACCCGACCTCGTAATAATTGATAATTGATTCCGAGTTATGTGTCGTGATCTCCTTTTTGGTTGCCTCCAGTCTTCCTCCTGTATTATTTGATATGGTTATATATTCGTCTGCTCCAGACTCGTTCTTCAAGCTAATGTAGTTTCGATATGCCAATATCGTAATCGAAATATTTCTCCCCAAAGCATAGACCAAGGAAAGAGCTTTGTGGTTCTCTCGTATCTTTTTTTTGGTACCATTTTTGATCAAACCTTTTTTTTAATGGTGTTCTGTCTCACGTTATGAAACGTTAATTTTATTTTTATTATAATTTTATAATAAATTTGTTATACATCTATTTACATTTTAATCTCTTTTCTCGTATTTATATATATTAATGCCGTTATCATATTCAGATTATATTTAATTTTTTTATACATTTATAAAAAAATTATAATAAATTTAACTTAAGTTTTATTATTTAAATAAATTTTAAATGATCATATTTTTTAATTAAATTTTTGAGAATTTTAATTTATAATTTTTTTATTTAAATTATGTGAATTTTGAAATAAATTAATATACTTCACTTATAACTTAAAAACATTATAATTCTCTCAACATATATATAATTTTTTTTTAATTTTAATTAAAAATATTTCACATATATATATATATAGATAATAATCCCATTATCTCTTTTTATCAAATTCATCCCAATCTAAAACCTAAGGCTTAAATATTAACTTTAACTACTATATATATATATATATATATATATATATATATATAATTTAACAATGTATTTTTAAAACAAAAATATTAATATATGAAAATTCTTCAATTTAATATATTAAATTAAAATTAAATTAATAAATTCTATATGATTTAATAATTTTTTTTTAATATAATTTAAAATATAATAATTAAATAAAATTACATTTTAATTATAAAATTAAATTAATTTTATTTTTAATTAAAATTAATTGTGTAATATTAATTATTATTATTATTTAATTATAAAGTCATGCCTTGAGCGAGAAATTAAATTGATGTCAGAGATTTTTTTTGTTTGTAAGACAAGGGATCCACATGCAACACATACTCTTAATGTTTTTTTAGGTTTCCTTTCATAAAATTTATCTAATAACTAATGTAGAATATAAATTTATTTGAGCATCCCCCTCCTCGAGACAAAAAAGGGCAAGATCTGTTTAGAAGTCAAAGAATCATCCGAGATTTTCAATAATGCAGCTTTGTTCCCACAAATTTTGTTCGATTTGCATACTCCAATATGTTCGTAGTAAGTTGCAGAAAGAAAAATTGGGGTCCATTGATTGCCTAGAGTTCAATTGCATCGAGCCTTTGACACCTCAACGGTGTCAACCGATCCTTCCCTAATACAGAGCATGCATACTCTTGAGGAGTGGCGTTTGGCATTAGTTGAAGATGTTATTCCCAATGTCTGAGAAGTTTTATTTCCCTTTTCAAGATTGCTCTCCTTTATTGTGGAAGGATGTTCTCGCCTCAACACAAACCACTAGTAGATGGAAATGGTGGAATTCAATGACCGAAGTGAGTTGCTTTCGCTATTAAGAAGTCGAGTGCCTCTGAATGTAGAACATCTGTTTTTGTGCTCAATGTCATGTACTTCCTTATAATTGATAAATAAATACTTGCTTATAAAATTATTTTTTTTATATCATATGTTTTAAATATTAATTTAGGAAAAATAAATATTAAAAAGGTTTAAAAATATAAATTTCAGTAGTATAAGTAATACAATTTTTTTACTATCCTTTTTATTAAAAGTGTATGACACATCTTTCCTAAAGTAAAAATAAAATGTTCATTAAATTAATAAATAATGTCAACTATAATGAGAACAAAAAAAAATACATATGTTTGGTTAATTTTAATTAAAAACATTATTGGACCAATAGATGCATTAGAAAACCCTATATGATAGAGATATCTAATTCCTTTTGTTCTCAATTTTAGTTGGCATGTTAAATAAAATAATCTCCAACTAAAAACTAATGTGAGCTATAATTAAACAACTATACATATTTGGTCAAAATTAATTAAAAAAATTATAAAACAAAATAACAAAATATAGATTGGAACAAAAACACAATAACCCGAACATGATTTGAAAAACCAAAAAATATAGTCTTACATTTATGAATCATTCAAATAAATTATAAATATAAATTTAATAAATAAATTTTTATATTATATTTTATTTAAGAAATATTAATTTTATTATTAATTTTTTTTATAGTAATTTTGGAGTGTTTTTTTTTAACATATAAAATTTGAACAAATTCTATTTTTATTTAATTTCAAGATAAATTTTAATAAACACTAATCATTATTATTAACTATCATTATTAATTTTTTTTATAATCAAAATAAAAGAAAATGAAATTAATAATAAAAATAAAACTTGAAGTTTACTTAAAAAAATTAAATTTTTATATCATCATATGTTTTAAATATTAATTTAGGAAAATAAAATATTAAAAAAGGTTTAAAAATATAAATTTGTAGTATAAGTAATACAATTTTTTATTATCTAAAAGTGTATGAGATGTATAATTCTTTTTATGCTTACTCTAGCTTTGACACATCTTTCCTAAAGTAAAAATAAAATGTTCATTAAATTAAGAAATAATGTCAACCATAATGAGAACAAAAAAAATTACATATGTTTGGTTAATTTTAATTAAAAACATTATTGGACCAATAGATGCATTATAAAACCCTATATGATAGAGATATCTAATTCCTTTTGTTCTCAATCTTAGTTGGCATGTCAAATAAAATAATATCTTACTAAAAACTAATGTGAGCTATAATTAAACAACTATACATATTTGGTCAAAATTAATTAAAAACATTATAAAACATGAATAATCCATTATTATTGCGCTTATTCACTTTGTTCTTGAAATTACAACTCACTATGAAGGACTCATGGTTAAGATATTTTCATTTCACCCTCAACCATCAATAACATATTTTGATGGAAGAAGAGAAAAAAACCTTATATTTCTCATTTTTAATATATATATATATATATATATATATATATATATATATTCTAAAATGTTTCATTCCCTAAAAAAACAAAATAATTTAAATCAATTCTCTTGGGTTCACCAATTCATTTGGTTTTTTAATTCATTGGCAGTGGATTTCCTTTGGGTTCACCAATTCCTTTGGTTTATAATATTAAACCCTTGGGTTTATTAGTTCCTTTGTTTATAATATGAATAATCGATCAATGTCATCCACGATCACATGTCACATTCCCGACAAATATTGTCTCAATATGATGATCACCCTCATGGCCAAATCATGTGTCATAGTTAGTCAAACGTCACATTGTGACAACAATTTTCTCAATGTTTAAATCAATTCCCTTTGGGTTCACCAATTCTCTTTGGTTTATAATATTAAACCTCTGGGTTTATTAGTTCTTTTGGTTTATAATATGAATAATCGATCAATGTCATCCATGATCAAATGTCACATTCGACAAATATTGTCTCAATATGAAAATCACCCATGGACAACCATGGTCATAGTTAGTCTTAACGTCAGCATTGTGACAACAATTGTCTCAATGTTTAAATCAATTCCCTTTGGGTTCACCAATTCCTTTGGTTTATAATTTGCTCGTAATGGTTTTCCCTTGTCTCACCAATTCCTTTGATTTATAATATTAAACCCTTGTGTTTATTAGTTCTTTTGGTTTATAATATAAATAACTGATCAATGTCATCCATGTTTAAATCAATTCCCTTTGGGTTCACCAATTCCTTTGGTTTATAATTTGTTGGGTAATGGTTTTCCTTTGGGTTCACCAATTCTTTTGGTTTATAATATTAAACCCTTGGGTTTTATTAGTTCTTTGATTTATAATATGAATAATGACAACAATTGTCCCAATGTTTAAATGAATTCCTTTAGTTCACCAATTCCTTTGGTTTATAATTTGTTCGGTAATGGTTTTCTCGTTCACCAATTCCTTTGGTTTATAATATTAAACCCTTGGGTTTATTAGTTCTTTTGGTTTATAATATTAATAATCGATCAATGTCATCCATGATCAAATTTCACATTTTGACAAACATTGTCTCAATATGAAAATCACCCATGGCCAACCATGGTCATAGTTGGTCGAACGTCAGCATCATGACAACAATTGTCTCAATCTTTAAATCAATTCCCTTGGGTTCACCAATTCCTTTGGTTTATAATTTGTTGAGTAATGGTTTTCCCTTGGGTTCACCAACTCCTTTGGTTTATAATATTAAACCCCTTGTGTTTATTAGTTCTTTTGGTTTATAATATAAATAATCGACCAATGTCATCCATGTTTAAATCAATTCCCTTGGATTCACCAATTCCTTTGGTTTATAATTTGTTAGGTAATGGTTTTTCCTTGGGTTCACCAATTCTTTTGGTTTATAATATTAAACCCTGGGTTTGTTAGTTCTTTTGGTTTATAATATGAATAATGACAACTAATTGTCTCAATTTTTTAAATGAATTCCTTGGAGTTCACCAATTCCTTTGGTTTATAATTTGCTCGAGTAATGGTTTTCCCTTGGGTTCACCAATTCCTTTTAGTTTATAATATTAAACACTCGTTTTATTAGTTCTCTTGGTTTATAATATAAATAATTCGATCAATGTCATCCATGATCAAATGTCTACATTCTTCGACAAACATTGTCTCAATATGAAAATCACCCATGCCCAACCATGGTCATAGTTGGTTTAACGCTCGCATTCTAGACAACAATTGTCTCAACGCTTAAATCAATTCCCTCGTTCACCAATTCCTTTGTTTATAATGATTAAACCCTTTAGGGTTTATTACTTTTTTGGTTTATAATATAAATAATCGATCAATGTCATCCATGATCAAATGTCACATTCTCGACAAACATTGTCTCAATATGAAAATCACCCATGCGTCAACCATGGTCATAGTTGGTTTAACGTCTATCAGGACAACAATTGTCTCAACATGTAAATCTAATTCCCTCGTCTACCAATTCCTTTGTTATAATTTGTTGGTAATGGTTTTCCCTGGTTTTCACCAATTCTTTTGGTTTAGAAATTATTAAACCCTTGGGTTTATGTCATCCATGATCAAATGTCATATTCTCGGTATGACATTATCTCAATATGGAAAATCACCCATGGCCAACCATGCTTGTCATAGTTGGTCTACTCATTGATTGTGACAACAATTGTCTCAATGTTTAAATCAATTTCTCGTTCGACGCCAATCTTTTGGTTTATAATTTGTTGGTAATGGTTTTTCCTTTGGTTCACCAACCACTTTAGTTTATAATATTAAACCCTCGATTATTAGTTCTTTTGGTTTATATATAAATAATCGATCATGTCATCCAGCGTTTAAATCAATTCCTTGGTTCACCAATTCCTTTGTTTATAATTTGTTGGGTAATGGTTTTCTTGGGTTCACCAATTTTTTGTTTATAATATTAAACCCTCGTTTAGTAGTTTCTTTGGTTTATAATATGAATAATGACAACAATTGTTCAATGTTTAAATGAATTCTTAAGTTCACCAATTCATTTGGTTTATAATTTGTTCCGGTAATGGTTTCTTGGGTTCACCAATTCCTTTGTTTATAATATTAAACCCTTGGGTTTATTAGTCGGTTTATAATATAAATAATCGATCAACGTCATCCATGATCAAATGTCACATCTCCGACAAACATTGTCTCAATATGAGAAATCACCCATGGTCACTGCATGGTCATAGTTGGTTGAACGCTACATTGTGAAAGCAACAATTGTCTCAATGTTTAAATCAATTCCTTTGGGTTCAAATAATTATTATATATTATTAATAATATAATCAACTATGATATAATATATATATATTATGATATATTATTCGTCTTCATTATTAATAAATATGAACCATCTATGATATATTAAATTATTATATATTATTAATATTTTTTATATTAATATATATATTATATATTTAGTAATAATTTATAGTATGTATATAGTTAATATTTTTAATATATTATAAATATTTTTTAATATATATTATTAATATTTTTACAGTACTATTAATATATATATAAAATATTTTTGTGATTTTAATCATAATTAATATATTTAATATATTAATATTCTTATTAATATAAATATATATTTTCTTTAAGTTAATATAATAAATTTATTATATATAATATTCATTTATTTGATATATAAATTAATGTGATGGTAGTGATGATAGGTCCATTATAATGATATCATCCGCACATTGGTAATGTGGTTGTAAATCTATTTTATATACGCTTATCGACGATATCAACCACATTAGTTTACTAATAGTGCGTTAGTATTAATATTCAATGATCATAATTTTGAAGACAAGTCATAAGGCAGCTTACGATGGTAAACATTATTTTTTTTTCATCCATATTTTTCATGATGACCCAAACTTATGAAGCTTAATCGGGCGTGCATGCAGCAAAGAAGGAAAGGAGTAATTGTAAAATGGAAAATTTCAAAATGATGAAGCTGAATCGGGAAAGTAGCAGGTGCGTAAAGTAAAGGCTAATCGAAAGTGGAAAATCAAATCTAAAGAGAGAATTCTCACGATGACCTCAAATTTGTTGAAGTTAACTGCGTGTATGCACAGGAAAGGGAAAGGGGTAATTGTAAAATGGAAAATTCCTTAATGATCATTGATTTTTCTATAAAATAAATTTTAATTATTAATTTTTAAAAGTTACCCTATATCATTTAA
Organism: Pinus albicaulis; assembly: GCA_034641835.2. Classification (NCBI taxonomy): domain Eukaryota; kingdom Viridiplantae; phylum Streptophyta; class Pinopsida; order Pinales; family Pinaceae; genus Pinus; species Pinus albicaulis. Next base: position 1,524,930,007 of record CM076582.1, on the reverse strand, counting down.
TTTTTAGAAAAAAATTTCAAATAAATAAAGCACATGAATTTTAGAGAAAAAAAAGTGACTGTAGACTTTTTCTTTTCTTTTCTTTTTTAAGTGAATATTAGTTGGAATATTTTTTTACCATCCACAATTAAAAGTTACTTAAATTTTAAAATAAATTAGATAAAAATATGAGAAAAACTCATAATGTTTACATGAAGGAAAAATATAGTATTCAAAAGTATTTAAGATATATATTATAAAATTGATTTTTAATTGATTTTTTTCATTCAAATTTTTATTATATCTTATGAATTCAAATTCAAACTTGATAATTATGATTATGATAAATTTGTATCATAAATTCTATTAATAAAATGGAGTATGAGCATGCTAAAAGTCATCCTCAACAACAAAGTCTATAACTGGTTACAGAAATACAGTGTTTATGATTGTTTGTGAATAGTATAAGCATTATGATTATAGATTTACATTTTACATGCCTACATACAAGCTCTCTAGCCCTATGTATTACTTCAATGTTTTTTTCTATATTTTCTATTCCATTACTTTCAACTACCTTCGTGTGTTTCAAATCTTTCAAGATTTTATCCACTAGGAATCAATTTTATATAAAAAAATCACATGGGATATTCTTACTCATGCTATTATGCTTTAAAGTTATGTGTTAATACATCTATATTTGTTTCAATTGCTTATTTTCCTCTCCTCCCTGGGTTTATTTCTTAACCGCATCTTTAGATATCGTCCTTATCCGTATGAGATTGATACATAACTCATTCAAAAAAAACACTAACAGAAAATGTAGTTTCAAGATGCTACTCATTTTCTCTCTATAAAGATGTTGTATCTTGATAGTTTAGTTCAGGAGAATAGTTTCCTCTCTATAGAGGATGAGCGCCAAAGTCCATCAAGGATTCTTTGTTATATGTAGTAGTATGTTTCAAGGTGGAAACAATTGAATCACATCTATCCCTATCGACATCTTTTGAATAAAGATATGCTACTCCACAAAGGAATTAGTAGAAAATTTGTCCTCAACAGCTTGTTTATGTGTCAAAGAAATTACTATGTTTAATATACTATTTTAGCATCATTTTAAACTTTAATTATGTAACTATGAACATGCCCCTCAAAGACATGAAGTTACGGATTTTATTTATCTCAAGAATGGTATTTAAGGTGAAAATGGTGAAAGCTATGAGACTCTTTTGCATTTTATATTCCTTTCCAACGATGTATAAAGAAACATAAACTTGTGTTTATTATCTATGTATTATTGTTCTATTCTGTGTTCTTGCAAAATGACCACCCGAATTGGCGAGAGGGGTAATAAGATGACGCGCCTAAACAACATCTTCAAACTGGATTTATTTCTGGTGCATTTGCTCCTTCAGCTTGTCAACAAAGCAATCTATTTAGTTCAATCTTAGTATTAAAAATCTGCTATTTACTATGTCAGTGCAATGCTACGTGCCCACCACCATGAATGCTTCTTGCCTCGTCACAAGGCGTAATTTTCCACCGTCTCCTCTTAGTCACCTCATCAGGGAAGAAAGGTTTTTAAAGCCAAATCCCATGTGAAACTTAGCAACCTTGTTTGATGTTTGCAACCCTCATTAGCAAGGTGATTGCTATTCTGTTCCTAGATCTTCTAACGTGTGCAGTGATGATAGCCAAGATTGAATGAGGGAGGCTCACAAGTCATTCCAGACCACTCTCTAATTTTCAACTTTTGAACCTTTTGCTTGGTGCCTTACCATGAAATTTTGGTCGACCATGCGATGAAAATTTGTGGGAACCACCTTCGGTAACCACTTTATGTAAATTCTCAATCCCGAGCAAAAATGTAAACCTCATTTTTAAAGCTCTGAGTTCGCACACATATTATTACTATTAATACCAATAGTAAGAGAGGAGATACATGATCTCTTCCCAAAAGACTACAACATGACTAGCTCTTTCACCGAAGCTTCCCATTGGAGGCCCCACGTAGTTTAGGTTTTGATGAACCGCCGAGGAGGAATCCAAGTAAGCAGAGATGAAGGAGGACCCAAAGAGGGAGCTCTATGAGGCTTTGCTACCGTGAGGAAGAAATCTTCTAGCATTTATGGAGATTATGACCTCAAATATGTGTGCAAGTCCCATGCTAACCAGTGTTGTGAAGTTGTCTCGCTTGATATTGTCTCTCGATATTACCCTAGCAGAATCATGGCCGATGCAAACAGTATTTAGCAAGAATCACCTCATTTTTCTCTCTTTCAATATTGCCTAAAGAATAAAGACTCGCATAAAAGCATCCGTGATTAAAAATGAGAATGGGATTGTATAGGCCTTTTCCCTTCATCGCTCAGTCGGTGTAGGTATGCTACTCCTATTACAATCCATTAGTTCTTCCCCGTCTTGTCCTATATGTCACTAGGTAGGCTTTGATGGAAAAAGGAAACCATTGGATTTGTGACCCCATGGAATCTTGTTGTCATAATTTCACATTTTCATATTTATCCCTATTGTGATTCTAATAATATATAATTTCATACTTGTCTATACCCTTCATATCAAGATAATACTCCTATCGGCCTCTCTTTGCACCTTCTCGGGAAATAGCTAGTAATTAGTCGATTGACATTATATTGTGGAGCTTTTGGTGGTGACATTGTTCACATTCATCATCCCCAACACAATCTTGAACACCTGTCCCACCTAATTGCCATCATGATGTGTTCTTGGCAGCTCATTGCAATATCATCTTCACCCTCCTCATGGGGTTCATCTGCACTTAATGGCCTCATCAACATCGATCATCTTTGCCCTCCTTGTCTAGTTCATTTGTACTCAATGGCTACATCAACATGAATGGAATCTGGAAATGTAGCTTCGAGTACTTTAGAGAACGTATTGATGAGAATACCTGAAGCCACTAGAAATGAAGGCTCTATAGGATTCATGGTTTTTTCTCTTGAGATCTTATGAAATTTGTGTCATAACCAATTTTAGATCCTTCTCCACCATGTGATGAAGGGAAGATGCAAAACCTCAAAGAATGGTACTCTTCATTTGAAAGAAGAAACCTCGTGGTTATTTTGTTTAATGGATCTATCTAGATGTCCAATTACCCGAGTGGTGGATTAAACAAAGTGTAACATGGGAGCGGGAGAAGAAAGAGTAGAAATATCATTTACAGTGGAGTGAACTCGATATTTCAGCAAATACAAGCCCCAAGGTTTCTGGAAAAGCCACGAGGGTGTGTTGAATTAAATTCAATGGAAATGGGGAGGTTTTTGGTGCTTGCGTTGGCATGAGTGCTTTTGTTTGGATATGGAGTGGAAGGAAGTGCCTCTGATCATAGATACAACAAAGGATATCATGTCTCACTTTATACCAACAAAGTTGGGGCTACTCTACAACCCCAAAGTGTTTTTCTATATTTAGAGTTTTGTTGTATTGGAGGCTAATTTACATTATGAAATCTAGTTGTAAAATAAAGGAATGTGGGATATTATTGATGGGATCTTTGGTCTTACGTAGATCTTGGATTCATGGCCATGCATATCATCTTGAATTTGTTGATAGAAATTTTTGTGAGTGGTTCAATGTCGCATCGAAGAATAAAACTCCGATGTCACACTTGGTTTAGAAGATAATTTGGTTTAGATCAATAGGTTTTAGTTGATGTGCATGCATCCATGAGTTCAATTCCCACTGAGTGGGATAAATTTCAAGCACAACAACATCGTATGAATTTATTTGGCTAGATAATGTAGGTGATGGAGAGCACGATTATTTATCATTGTGAGAATATGGTTTGCATGGTTCCATTTATCCACATTTTATTAACTTTGTTTATTCTAATGTCTGGTTTTCGTGGGCAAGATTTACATTTTCAACATGTCATATATGTATATGTAAGCCTTACATTCCTAAATTCAAAGTTTTATAGTATACCTGGTCATCCCAACTACTATCAAGCTACATGTATGCTCTATATATTCAATATATTTTAAGTTTTAATGTAATGAACCTTACATTCCTAAATTCAAAGTTATAAGGGAATGCCTTTTCATCCCAACCATTGAAAAGCTATAGGTCAGCTCAATATATTCAATATATTTTAATTTTTAATACCATGAATAGAAAAACCAATTCTTCAATCCTTCCCTTTTCTTGGGCGAAAGTTCATATCGACTCTTTGAGTGACTTTACTTCTTTTTTTTCTTTTTGATTTAGTCCATTCTAATTCATGGGATTCGTCCATCAAATTTGATCTATTATCATGAATGAGCACCTCCACAGGGGTGTATTACCATGTGTTTCTAACTCGACCCAGTTGATTCCTTGGAAAATTAGCCTTGGAATCAATGGAAGCACTTCTTCTTAGACATATGTAAATGTGCCACTATTCATCTTTGTTTCCTTCTTCCAAGATTGGCCCCATGGAAGGTTCTACATTGAAATTATTAGTGATTGAAGTATATTTTTCATTTTATTTGATTGGATCTTGAGATGGTTCTATTAGTTTAATCATGTGGTGGCATTCCTCAAAGATCCTGCCAGTAAGTGGGATTCTAAGGAACTCACTTTTTGCTTTTTTTAGATTCCATAGATTTGACATCATCAAAATACATGAAAGATGTGTCCATAGGAAATAAATTACCTCCATCTAAAAGCTACCTTTTCAAAGTTCAATTTTGTATTCTAGGTAGCATCAACCACCTTCAACTAGATTTCTTTTGGAAGTCCCTTGGCAAGATCCATTTTAATGAAAAACCTCATAGAGGTTGTTAAATTTCTTTTACTAGTCCTTTCCAGGCCATTTCTAATACTAATATAGACCTAGTCCCCTAAAATGGAGGTAAAAAATTTGGAAGTATGATCCATATAGGAGATGAAGAGCTCATCTGTGGATGGATCAAGAGTGGGAAATGATGCTTTATTTCACAAACCCATCTTCCCCAGGAATGAAATTATATAATGAAAGACATGATCCTTACTATATCCAAAATCAAATTCCAAAAACCACAAGTATATACGTGAATGCAAGATTCTTCTTTTAAGATGGTTTTCCATGCTTGAGACATCCATTGGTGAAGATTAGAGAGTCATAGTAGAGTTCAAAGAACCAAAAAATCAAACCATTTTCCTAACAAAATTCAACTTGATTAGTATCTTATTAACTGGGGGATATTTCAAGGATTGAAGGTGTCTTCTACATGATAAAACATCCCCTGGAGAAGGGGTGAGAGGATTTGTGAGCATAAAAGCCTAGAACCATTATTTCATTAAAGGATATATGATGAGGAAATGACATATCTTTAGGTTGTGAGAGGATTGGAGGAATCATTAATACTCTATCAAAGAACCTGCATGATAAAATAAAAGATTAGATTTATGTATCAAATTTTCCCATAGACCATACAACCTGTTACAAATAATTGTGGAGCGGATACAACAATGATATGATAGTTATGTGTGCTACCAAAATCAACGAGGGTAACTACATTTCAATTATCAAATGTTCAGTTATTGTATATATGTTTTGCAGTGAAACATATGGGTATTTTTATTTTGCATATTTGACATTCTTGACTATGTAGTTTGTAGAAGAAACAAACATGTTTGTTTTGGCATATTATTAATGAGAAATGTTATGAAAATATGGTAGATAAGGTGAATAAGAAGAGTGAAGATCTTGGAGAGGTGTTAAATGGTGATCGAATGGTTGGTGCTTTATATAAGCCTGATTTTCTAGAAGACAAAAATTATGAACTTCCTTGTAGGAAAAAATTAACTAAGGAGGATTTGGAAAAGTTTAGAGAAGAAACGAATAAGGATTATTATTTTCAAATTTATTATGATGAATTTCCTATCTGGGGTTTTATAGGAAAAAACTATAAGGAAAATAACGCAGATCCAATTTTACTACACAGTGACACCTCCACTTTGAAATCTTGTACAAGAGTGATATTTTCATAGAAAACATTGTTTGTATAGATCCAAATATTATTGTTAACATTACCGAGGACAAGGATATTGAAGTTGATTTCACATACTTAGTTAATTGGGTGGAGACTTCATCCCTGTCCCAACATTTGGAAATCCATTGGTTGTGTAATCTTTCTTCTTCTAACTAGGTTTCTCACCACGATTTTCATGTGTGTTCTAAAGAATGACTTCATTGAGTAAGAAGTGTTTTGGTTTTACAACTTTGAAAAGTTATCTCTTTCACCTATTGTATTTTATTTTACTTAAGATCACATGTTTGCATAATGCAGTGATAATAATTAGAAAAATTTAACTTATCCAATTCATTCTTGCATGCTAATTCTAATCTTACTGTGAGATATATGCTTCTTTTAGTATCACGAAGATATTATCATGATAAGGAATCGACTAATGACCAAGAGGAGACATGATAGAAGTACACTCATGGAGATGTATTTAGATATCCTCTATACAAATCCTTTTTTTGTGTTGCTCTTTGGTCTGGTATTCAACTTTTTACCTTGTAAGTATCTCGACTCTCTATCAATCTTTTTTTTCCAATGAAAACATTGCAGTGAAACACAAGGGATACTTCCACACTTTCATGGATAACATCACTAGTAAAACACTCAACATATACCACTACACATCACCCAGGGAGATATGATCCAAGCATCGACTAGCATGGAACTAAGAAAATTCCCAACAACATTAGGCACAACCAGTTGAGCTACCCCTTTGGCCAAGTGTGTTTATTATATAGTTGACACATTCACAATTTTGATTTTCATGCTTGCAATTTGTGTGATATTGGGTATTATAATTTATTTGATCAAAATTTGACATTTTATTCAAATTTGATCAAAAATTCAGGCACTCTTCTTTTGTGTGAGATTTTCTCTAGCACGAGACACTTTTCTTATTTGTAAGTAAACATTGAGTTGATTTCAAGCTAACAAAATATTAGACCTCACTAGGATTTTGTCACAATTTCATTACTACCTTCTCTATACCAAGTTCTCCTTTCCTAATGGTTATAAGGGCAAATCTTCTTCCATATTTGGTTGTTTAATAAATTTTATTATTGCCATAATTTCTTTATTACCTTCTTTTACATAAAATTTCCATCGCTTATTGTTCATCTTTTAAATATTTTTATTCAATTACTCAATTTCCCACTTCCCATTGTTTTCATTGGTTCATTTCAATCATGGAATCAACATTTGTTTGGTACGTAATATTTGATGGGTTCCTTTTGTGCCTATACAATATTTATGGTTTCAGATTGTACACTAACTACTAATCATAGTTATTTCAACAATGCATTCCTTGTTGGTGAAATTATGTAGGGAACAAGCATGTACATATATGTGCTCCGATGGTAACTAGGATTAATAATTAAATAATTCATGTGTGGTCTTTATTCGAGAGGATGATGATGGATAAGGAAGAGGGAGGAGGCATAGATTTGGGAGATATTGATATTAATGCAGATAATCTAAACATGAACACCACCACCACTAATAATGATATCAATGTGCACAGTGGCAGTTGTTTGGTTGGGAATGATGAGAAGTAAAAATTGGTGAAGATGAACAAGAGATTGAAATTTATTCACTCGTATACATCAAATTTGGATATGCTATGTCTGGGATCTCTTACATGGAACCTTGTGATCCATGGGATCAAAAATATGCTAAAAAATTAAAGTTCTCAAAATATCCTAAAACGAGTGCCAAATCATAGAGTTCATCGTTTTGAATCCAACGATGCTTGAATCACATCAATTTGACATTTTATGAAAAAGTTATTGCGTTCTGCAATTTCGGGGAAAAAAAAAAAATCAAAGTGCAGGTTTAACTGTGCAGTATGTACGCTGGTGTGGTAGTCTGTACATTGACATGGTGTTAACATCATCATCTGACTTGGCTATAGAGAGCAGTGGTGTGTCGGTTGGTGATTGGTTAGTACGGTGATATGGTGGTCCAATCAATGATCACCACACGGGCCAATAATAGGGAACCACATTGCCCTATGAGAGGCAACAAATGGCCCATTAATTGGCGCAAAAAAATTTGTTATCAGGTCAACAAGCTCCACGGGTTTCGACTTAATAATTTCGATTATACAAATTTCTCGCTCAACTAATTAAGTTACGATGATGCTCGTTAATCCATAATCGACGAATTTGATTTATAGAGCATAATTTTTACAGTTGGTGAGATGATCGGGCTGATGGATGTGTCTGGCTAGCCCAACCCTGGTTCTTTGGCAGCCTATGTGAAAAAAACCCAAAAAATGAGAGAGCATCGGGGAGGCCCTGGCCCATGGTTTCATTTGAATGCACAGGACCACAGTAGAGGTATGAATGATAGATGTTAACGTTAGGCCAATGATCCACGATTATGTTGAGTGGATGCAACCACAAATGGGGAGTTATGGGTTGGGGGCGCATGGAACACTATCTGTACCCATGGCGTGTGGACAAAGTGGAGACAAGAACTAAGAGTGGAGGATTTGGGTGGGGGTGGAGGACCATTAAAAATATATATATATATTTAATAACAAACCAACGCAATCAATGGCGAGAGGTGCAGGTCGAACTAATGACCTCTTCCATACCACTCCAATGGCCTGCCAATTGGTATATGAACATTTTGTAAGAAATTTTCAAGAATTTTTGAAGAAAGAGGCATAACTTGCTCATTTTTTAGCCCTTTTGAGCTCAAGAAGAACCTATATAGGGTGGTTTTTTTTTTTTTTTTTTTTAATCAGATTGAAGCTTTCATGTTGTTGTATTTAGAATTTAAACATATAATAAAGCCATCACCACTAGAATTTGTAACTATAGGTGTAGCCCAATAGGGGTGAACTTGGTTATCAATTTTCTTGTGTTTGAAGTTGCATGTTTGGCCACTTTTAACTATTAAATTTCTGAAATTTTACTTAAGTTTTTGCACTTTTTCAACCATGATCCATTGCCTAAAAGACATGAAATATCTTTCAAATTATTTAATGAAACCTTGGCTCTCATTTTTGGATCATCTTGGTATCATAGCATGGTTTTGTGAAGGTTTGACAGAATTTGCAAGGTTTTTGAATGCTTACAAGGTCTAGATTGAGAAGAGGAATTGAAGGACCAAATTCTCAAGTTAGCTCAAGAATATGACATACTCCACAATTCATGGCACATGAAGAAGGAAAAGTACGAGAATTGATGTCTGAGGATGAGAGAGATTTTGGAAAATATTTCTTTGATATGAGTGAGATGGTGAAAGTGTTGTATAATGAAAGAACAACACAGTTGCAAGGAGAAATTTCTAATCAACCAAAAGGTGATGGTGGTAATGGGAGCAAGCCTCCACCTCGTCCTCCTCCTTCACCTCCATCCTCAACTCCATCTTCACCTCCTTCTTCACATAGACCTACTCCTCCTACATCTCCAAGAGGACATGCTACATCTCATTTTCTTAAGCTTGATGTCAAATTTGAATTGCCAATGTATAATGGATAATTGAATGTGAAAAGTTGGATAACTAGGCTCATCAAATTGACTTTTATTGCAAGATCCAAAAGATTCATGATGATGTCACAAAGATCGAACTTTCTTCTCTTCCCTTTGAAGGTCCAACTCTAATATGGTGGGAGGCCAGAACTCAAGAAGATTTGAAGAAAAGTGGTAAAATTATCTCTTCTTGGAATCATTTTATAGCTGCAATAAGGGGGCAATTTTATCCATTATTTATATGAAAAAGGAAATAATGGATTGGAATATTTTTAGAAAATCTAAAGGTCAGAGTGTCCAAAGTTACACACAAGAATTTAGAAAAAGAGCATTAATTTTGGGTCTTCATTTGACCTCACAAGATACTCTCCTTAAATATATATGTGGATTGCATAGTTATTTGAGGCATACTATACTTATGTTTAATCCCACCAATCTAGATGAAGTATGTGTTTAGGCTACTAATTTAGAGTCACGAGGTAAGAAATTTCCTCAAGAATCCAACAAGAAACACATTAAGACTAGAGACAAAGGAAAGGGGGAATTTAAAGGAAAAGGTAAGAAGAATGCTACTGTTAAGAAAGAGGGAGAGAAAATTACTTGTTAACCTTTTCAAAACATGGCCATGATGAAAACCATTGTTGGAAATTACATCCAAAATTGAAACCAAAGTAGTTTAACAACAAGGTGAAACAAAATACTACCACCACAACTCAACAAGATCTAGGATTTTATTCAATTGATGAAACTAAAATCATATCCATGGGGATGAAATTTATAGCTTCTAACACAAGTAATAGTTATGCCAACAAACCTATAGAATCTCAAAATGATAAATAAATAACTTATCTTTTCCATATCATGGACATAAAAAAAAAATATAAAGGTTGTTACACTATTTGGTAGTGTATCTCAACTCAATCTTATATCAGAAGAAATCGTTAAGAAAATTAATTTGGATACTACAACTCATACAAAACCTTACCCTTTGGATTGGGTATGTGATGATGCCAAATTTCAAGTGACAAGAAAATTTAAACTCAAATTTTCCATCATGGTTGATTTTATAGATGAGGTAGAGCCTGATGTTGTACCACTTGAGATTTGTGGGATTGTCTTAGGGAGTCCATATTTATATGACCGAAAATCCATATTCTATCGTCATGAGAACAAATATCATCTTATTAAATATGGAGTTGAGTATATTGTTAGAGCACATCACAAGAACATGAACTAATCTCTTGTTAGTGCAGGTCAAATGAAAAGGCTTGTGAATGCTAGTAAGATAATTGTGTTGTTGACGATAAAAGCTTAAGATACCGTTGAACCTGAAGCTTTCAAAGGATTTGATTCTAAACTCAAGTATCAATTGGTGAATTTGTTAATAGTTATGACAATATGTTTCAAGAAACTAAAGGGCTAACTCTAAAAAGAGGAATCTAACATGAGATATAACTACAATAGGATGCACCACTTTCGAATATTGGCATGTATATAATTTCATTTTTAGAGAATGCAAAGATCAAGAAGAAAATTCAAGAGCTTCTTGACAAAAGTGTCAACAAACATAGTACATCTCATTGTGGGTCTCCTATTGTTTTAGTTCCAAATAAATATTATACTTGCCACAAGTGTGTGGATTTCCAAGCTTTGAACGAGATTACAGTAAATAATCAAGATCCTCTTCCTCACATTGATGATTTGTTAAATAATTTGAAGGATGTGGTTTATTTTACTAAGTTAGACTTGAGAAGTGGTTATTATCAAATAAGTATTGATAAAGATGATATTTGGAAAATTTCTTTTAAGATAAAACAAGGATTGTTTGAATGGTTATATATGCCATTTGGGCTTTGTAATGCATCTTCCACATTCATGAGAGATATGAATGATGTATTGCAACCATTCCTTGATAATATTGTCATAGTCTACTTAGATGATATTCAGATTTTTAGTAAGACTCGTGAAGATAATGTCAAGCATGTAAAACAAGTGTTATAGGTCTTGAAAAAGGAAAAGTTGTATTTGAATATGTCTAAATGTGAATTTGGGAAAACCTCCTTGGTTTACTTAGGTCATATTGTAGGAGGTGGTGAAGAGTATGCTCAATATGAAGATTAAATATGTTTATTCAACTTTGAGTCAAGGAAATCATGTTGAATAGTTGGATTTTAATATTCATAAAAAGTTGTTGTATCATCTTGGTAGCTTTTGTGTATTCCACAGAGTGAAAGAGTTAATGTCATGAGGGAGGCCCATACTTCTTGTATTTCTAGTCACTTTGGTGTAGGAAAAATATTTTTTCAGCTACAGAGGTATTCTTATTGGCCTTGTATGAATTGAATTGTATCAATATATGTAAAAGGATTTTCTATGTGCGCTACTATCAAGCTAATTAATAGGAAATAAAGTTTTTAAAATTCACTTCCTATCCCTTCTCATCCTCGTGAAAGTGTTTCTATGGATTTTTTTGGGGGGCTACCAATTTCTAAGAAAGGTTGCTATTATTTATATGTTATAGTGGAACTTTTCAGCAATATGTATTTTTTTATGCCTTCTAAGAAACAGGTCACAGTTGAACAAAATTTATAGATGTTCTTCTAAAATCTATGGGTTCATTTTGTCTTACGTGCTTCTATTATTTCTGTTTGAGATTATTGATTTATCAGGAAGTTTTATTCAAGTTTATGGGAACTAATGGACACAAAGTTGAAGAAGAGCACAAAATTTCGTCCACAAACTGATGACCAGACATATGTAGTGAACAAAACAAGGGTGCATCTAATTCGAGGATATTATGGTAAGCATATAAACTTTGTGATGAAAATTTACATTACATCTAACATGTCTACAATCATGCTAATATTTCATCTACGTAAGTATATCCATTTGAAGCTTGTTTAAGTTATTTTCCAAAGTATCCTCTAGATTTCATCTTGGTAAAGATAATACAATAAATGGATATAGTGATGTGAACAAATCCAAGGATTTCATTGAACAAATCCAATTAGTGCGTCAAATGGTACAATAACAACTGGAGAAAAGAGAATCCAAGTATAAATAAAGAAAAAAGTATAAGGAAAGATTACAAGGTGAAGGAAAAAAACTCAAACCAATCAAATATGGTCCTTTCAAAATCTTGGAGAAAATCGGTAACAACGCTTTCTGATTAGATTTTCCACCTTATATGAAAATTTATTCTGTTGTGAATGTGGAAAACTTGAGATTTTATGAGCCTCCTATGATATTTGATCAAGAAGAGAATGTTTAGATTCCATTTATAGAATATTTTTCTCTTGAATATTTAAATGATTTGTAGGAAGACAATATTCTCGACAGGACGACAAGGAATTCACGCAGAGAAAATGTGGAGTATCTTTTTCTTGGGATCAAACATACCAATACAAGCAAAGCAAGGTGGATAGAGATCGAGAAGGTGAGGGATTTGTACCATCACTTACTTGCTAAGTAAAAAAATACTTTTGGTGGTCCAAAAGCTTCTAGTGGGGAGGAGTGATCCAAGGGATCAAAAATATGCTAAAAAATGAAAGGTCTCAAAATATATCAAAACCAACTCCAAATCATAGAGCTCATCATTATGAATCCAACGACGCTTTCAGTGCCTCAATCCAACACCATATGACAAAGTTATCGTGTTCTGAAGTTTTTGGAAAACAATAAAAAAGTCAAAGTGCAGGGTTGATTGTGCAGTTTTGTATGGTGATGTGGAAGTACATAAGCTAACATGGTGTTGATATCATCATATGACGAAGATTTACAGAGTAGTGAAATTTTGGTTTGTGATTCGTTAGAACGGTGATTTGGTGCACCAATCAATGGCCACCACATGGGTCAATCATAGGGCATTACATGACCCTATGAGAGGTCGTTGAATGGTAAAGTAATTTGTGCCAAAAATTTTGTTATAAAATTGATAGGATCCACAAGTTTCAAGCCCACGACCTCCATTATACAAACCTCATTCCTGACCAATCGGACTATGATGTTGCGCGTTAATCCATAGTCGACGACTCTTATTTATAGAGCATAATTTTGACAGTTGGGGAGAGGGTTGGGATGGTAGGCACGCCCGACTGAAAGAACCCTAGTTATATGGTGCACTATGTGACCAACACCCAATGGAGGTGGGAGCATTAGGGATTCCTTAGCCCAAAATTTCACTTGAATGCACATGACTGTAACAAAGGTATCAACGGTGGGCATGAAGGTTGCCCGCCAATGACCCACAATTATGTTGAGTGGATGTGACCACCAGTGGGGAATTAGGGGCTAAGGGTGCATGGAACACCTCCCTCACTAAGGGCCCATGGCCATGTGGCAACAGGAACTAGGACAAGAGGATTTAGGTGGGGGTAGAGACTTGTTAATTTTTTTTAATAAATTTAATAATAAACCAGCGCAATCAATGACGGGGGGTATTGTTTGAACCTATGACCTTTTTCATACCACTTCATCAATGTACCAATTGGGATATGAGCATTTTGTTGAAAATTGTGCAGAGAATTTTGGTTTTGTTGCAAAGTTTACATGCAATTTTGATGAAATAGGCATAACTTACTGATTTTTCAACCTTTTTGAGCTCAAGAAGATCCTAGATAAGGGTGTTTGAGAATTCTAGAAAAAATGGCATTGTTATTTTTGTAGATTTAAGTTTGTATGTTGATGTATCGAGCATTTGAGCATATAATAAAGTGGTCACCACTAGAAACTGGACCCGAAAACATAGCCTAAGATGGGTGAAATTTGTTATCAATTTTCTTGTATTTGATGTTGCATGTTTGTCCACTTTTAACTATTAAAATTCTGCAAGCTTACTTAAGTTTGTGTAATTTTGCAACCATGATCCATTTCCTAACAGCCATGAACTAGCTTGCAAATTATTTAATGAAACCTTCACTTTTCATTTTTTGATCACCTTGCCTCTCTCTCATCATACCTCAAAATATGATCTTAGCTCAACTTATGCTAGTGATATTAAACATTTTTGGTAAGAAAATATGTTTTTGTGTGTTTCAAAATAGTCTGGAGATGGTGTATGTGTATATAGTAGTTTTAATGCCGAGAGAACAAATTTATTATTTGTAACGAGTTGTAAATAGTGATTCAACGTTTTGTAATTGTAAGACTCTTCCTCTAAAGAAAATCTCTGTATTTAAAAGGTCCAATGGTTCTTTGATGATTTTTCCAATTTAAAGTTTCTTGGATGGTTTCCCAATAATTTTCAGAAGTTTGCTCCAATTCTTGCACAGTGCATGAAACTCTTAAGACAACCTTCTAAGAATATGGTTAAAAAAAAATTATAATTCACATTGATTAACAAAAATAATTTAGGGAAATAATCCATTATGAGAAGATAGTTAAAAGAAGTTCATAATTTCCATTGATTAGCACAAAGAATTTTTGGAGATAGTTCATTCTAGTAAAGGAGTAATTTGTTCAGGTGGTTAAGTTGATCAACAACTTAGTTCAGTATTTATTTTTTCAAGATAAAAGTATGTTTTAATGAATATTTATAATGACCCAATTTCCAATAGAATAAATTGGGAAAATTCTAATGAATTATTTATCTTGCGATAATTATAGTGTATTTTTTACAATTTATAACTACATTTTTAAAGTCGCTAAGGCCTTATCTTGCACTCTTTCGATTGCAATTTTCATAAGAATTTTGAGTACCTAAATTTCAACATAATTATTTATACCAATCTCCAAGACAAATTTAAATCTAAAAAATTATGAAAAAAAATGTACAAACTACACCCACAACATTTTCTATGTGGCTAGCCCCATCCTTGAGACTTTTGAATTTGAGGATGAACTAGAATTTCGTCACCAACATGGTTATACAGTATGCAAACTACACCCACATTATTTTCTATCCATCCTTGATACTTTTGAAGTGGAGGATGAACTAGAATCTTGTCACCAACATGGTTATGTAGTGCACATGAAGCTTTGACATATTAGTTTAGCTTGTGAGTTGCATTAACTCAAGCTTATAAAAAATCCTAGAATTCCTTCCAAGTTATATTCGCCAAGAGGTCACTATGAGCATAGCATCGTAGCGTTTAATTCCTTAAGAATCCAATTTTAAGACAACTCTCCAAATTATTCCCTTTCCAAATAACTTTCCCCCTAGACATTATTTTTATTTTTAACCAAATCTCTCTTGTAAATGAGTAACTGACTAGGAGATGATCTATACTTGTTAAAAAATTCTTATCTAAAATGCAATGATCAAGAATATGATAGTTTCTTGTTTTTTAAAATCAACCCTGTAAAAGTGTGGCTTTGTGTGGTTTGTAAGAACTTTGGTTGGCTTGAACCAGTGACTTGCCATATAAGAGTGCCTTAAGAACACACTTTATCATCGTCTATCCAAGACCCCATAGACACAAAGGGAATGCTTGTTGAATTTGTATTAATTATTAAGTTTTTGAAACATTTTTTTTTAATGTAAAATTATATATTAAACTCATTTTTATATAAAGGAAAAAATATTTATTGAATATTTTAAATTTATATAATTAATTTTTTATTGGTTCAACTATTATGATATAATTTCATTTTCACTTTAACACAACTCACATATTGCAACATTTTGAATACTCTATGCAACTTTAATTTATTTTTTGCCCATGTAAGTCATTTGTATTTATTACTATTTCAAGTGATCACTCTAAACAATAGTGTAATCCAAACTCTAAGTGCGTCACTACCTCACCAGTCATTCTTATACTAGATTGAATATCTTCCATATCTCATTACCACCATTTTTGTTCACCTTTTAATATCCACCTTTATTTTATTTCTTGGCATTAGAACATAGGACATGGCATAATGACATCCCGCATAGTTGGATCTCACCTTTTACTATCCACCTTTATTTTATTTCTTGGCATTAGAACATAGGACATGACATAATGACATCCTGCATAGTCGGATCTCACCTTTTACTATCCACCTTATTTTATTTCTTGGCATTGGAACATAGGACATGGCATAATGACATCCCGCATAGTTGGATCTCACCTATTACTATCCACCTTTATTTCATTTCTTGGCATTGGAACATAGGGCATGGCATAATGACATCCCACATAGTCCGATCTCACCTTTTACTATCCACCTTTATTTTATTTCTTGGCATTGGAACATTGGACATGGCATAATGACATCTTGCATAGTTGGATCCTTGGACCTTTGAAGAGATACCCGACCTCCGAGTCCATTCAACCAACTATCCGATCCCTAACATCCAATAAAATATTAAAAACTCTTCCATATTATTGTATACATATTCCACAAGTGAAAAAGCCCAAAACACTATAATCATACCTTTACACCCCTTAATGCAAATGCTAGTTACTATATATAGTTATGATAGAAAGATACTCAAAATATAAATAAGCCACTAATATGGTTAAGAAATTAAATTTGTACGTTAAAGATAAATTGATTCTACGATGACATTCCCGACGAAGTTGAGAAGAGGCAATTGGACTTTCTTGCTACGAAGGCATTTCTTCCACGATGCTTCAAAGTTGATTCTTCCATACTTGTCCTTTTATATAACACAAGTCTTCATTCCAACACATGTGGTTAATTATTGATATTTCACAACTGTTTCTTTGCTTTCACAACTGTTTCTCATTACGCATTTTGCTAACAAAATATATGGGGCTTATCCCTTGGAATTTGTGTTGTCAGAAATCAAACTGCACTTGATTGTTGTTTGTGAAGACTTTCGTGTAAATATGGCATTGTCTGTAGCAATTATTCATCCCATCAGCAACCAGCAAAAGGTGAAAACTACCTCCACTCAAAGTAATAATTGTCTTCTTTTATGATTTGTTTCTAGTGTGTGCTGCTCACAACCTTTATGCATCATGCACACGCACCATTATTGGAAATTCTTTCACCACGCCTGTAGCATGTGGGGTGGGGGAGTCAAAATGAGATTTAGGTGCAATCATGCTTTCAACTAAACTTTGGTAGGTGTAGATATAGTAAAGTTGAATTCGCCATTCGAAAAGGAATGTAAATTTGACGCGTAACTAATCGGGACAGGGTAGCCATTGAACTGGCGGCCGGCGGAATCGCTGACTCACTTCCTCGTCAGATAATAATGGTGATATTATTATTAGTATTATCGTTCTAAACACGTTTAAGCCACGAGGTCCCACTTTTATCGGTTGCAATACACGAACAGAACTCCGGGGAATCTTGAACAGCCACGCCTTTTTCCCAGAGGCAGACATATACCCATTCACGTCTCCTCACATACAATCTAGTGGACTCTCCATTATTGGTTCGCTCCGTTTCATTATTCTATTCACTGTCCCGTTTCTGTTATAATATATTCGTCTGATCTGCGAGAATCCCACAAATTTTTCATTATGTGGAGCCGCGAAGATCGACCACTGGTTGGTTTCACCGAAGAAACCAGTGAGGGCCTTCGCCCCAAGAGGAGTTTTGTGTCGAAGTTCCTCAGTCTCTGGTGTTGCTGTGGTTATGGCCGCGACGAAGAGAAAGCATTTCTGTCCACAGCTCCGACAACAAACTCGAAATATTGGGCAGAGTCGGTGACCGATAGCGCTACGAGTTGCTGTGGCAGGGAACAGAAATGGAGGAACTTCGTTCGTAGATTGAGAGGAAGTAATAATGGCAGAGGCGCTCTCATGTCCACAAAATCCGGTCGGTTTCAGTACGATCCGCTTAGCTATTCCCTCAATTTCGACGACGGGTCTCGAGAGGAGGAAGAATATGGTTATCGAGGGTTCTCTGCTCGGTTCGCAGCCCCGGTCGTGAAGCCGAGGGAGATGGATACTGGTATATGAGCCCACTGAAACCCTAATGGAATTTCAGGGTCATGTTGTGGGATCTGGTTGCCAGCCCATCTGAAGCCAAACTTTTAGGGTTTTGGCTGTTGAGGTCTGAAACTATCACCGCGTTCATGGTTTATTGATTATCATGGGGATCTAAATGCTGTACCAGTTTGTCAGGAGACAGCCGATTTTATGTCGGATGTATCCATAGATTTTCAGTTCAGAATCTGAGGGCAAGGAAGTTTTGTTGCTCGTGAATTCGCCTTAGACTCTGGCTGGTTCTGGATCGATAAGCTGTCGAGAGCATGCCATGTATATCTCCAGTATGTGCTTATAATATAGATATTTTTTTTTGTTGTATTCTTCTATCTCGATTATGATAATTGTATATTTTTTTTGGTTGTGTGGTTGATATAATAAAATAAATTAATAAATTATTATTATTAATACAGTTATAAAAATTAAATAGTTGATAAATTTTATAGATACAAATTTATGGTAATTATCTAGACAAATTTTTCATTATATTTTTGCAATATTAGACATTGAAAAAAATAAAAAGTTGACCAAATTATAATTTTATCTGAAACTATTATTATTATTAAAAAAAATTATCCTCAAACACACATATATATTTCAAAAAAACATGAAGATTCACTTCCTCTTTATTATGGAAATTATTAACTTGTAAATAGTTTTTCCATCAATACCTTGCTTTAATACCACATACCATGGGTTACATGACATCTTTTGACATGAACTTTTCTTTAATTAATTACTTTCAGATAAATTAATTAAAAAAACATAACTAACTTGGAGATATATCTTAGGTCTTCTATCTATGAATACTATTATGAATATAAATTTTTAAAGCTTTGAGTTAAGTAGTTTAATATGTAGAATTCAAGTGTTCGAGAGAGTTTTTTAGGGTGTTGAATCCATTTATGCATTCAAAAATATTTTTTAAATATCAAAAAATCACATTCTAACTTAAAATTATATCAGGAGATTATGATGAAAAAACTATTTACATAATTATTCTAATAAATTAAAATTATGAGTTAAAGAATTAGAATAAAGAGTTGTATCATAGAAGGATGAGTATTTAAGGATAGAGTGTGAAGCATATGTAAGAAAAGTCTCCGGAGCAAGAAAGGCCAATTGTGTTTGTAATGTAAATGAATGTATATTTTATATATAAAATTCAAATTATTAATTATATGAGTGTTTTGAATATCTTTTTATTTATATTTTGAATAATTAAATTTAAATTAAGAAAAAGTGTATTTTGAAAGGGGTTATTTAATTTATAGACGAAATGATTTTTTTTTAAATATATATATTTTTTTCTTATTAATTTTAAGTAAAATTTGGCAGAAATTTTTAAATACTTCAATTTAAGTTTGGGGATTTTCATAGTCCATTTATGCATTTAATTTTTGAGATGTGAAACTCGGAATATCCACAGTCTTGACTAAAAATGAAGACTGAATATTCTAAGTTTTACATCTCAAAAACTTCCAATTTATCATTTTTTTTTAATATAAAAAAAATCACATTCTAACTTGAAATCTACACCATAGAAACCTCCAATCTATCATTTAATTTAATTTTTTTAACAATAAAAAAAAATCACATTTTAACTTGAAATTATATCTTAGTAGAAATTCTTTCAATAACATCAGGACTATGTATATCATCAAATTCTGATTAAAAAACTTTACATAATTATTTTAATAAATAAAATATTTTATTTTATTTTATTTTATAATAATTAATATTATAAAATTATATTTTAAAAATATTATTATTTTAATTATATATAAATATTTTATATTAATAATTATAAACTGAATTAAATGTGTTAGAATAAAGAGTTGTATCATAGAAGGATGAGTATCCAAGGATAGATTTGAAGCATCAAGTACAAAAATGTGATCAAGAAAGTCCAACTGCCTCTCAGTGTGGTCGATAATGTCAAATCGTAAAACGATGGAAAGAAATTCAAAAAACAAATGAGCGTACACATATACTTAATAAATTGAATTTTGTATGTAAAATATATATTCATTTTACAACGACATTACCTACGACGCTGAGGAGAGGGAATTGGACTTTCTTGCTCCGGTAACTTTTCTTACAGGATGCTTCAAAGTCTATCCTTGGATACTTATCCTTTTATGTTACAACTCTTTATTCCAACACGTCTTGTATTTAATTATTGATATATGTTACTTCCCTAGGTAACGCATTTTGCGTCCAAGTCAGAAAAATAGTGGGGCTTATCCCTTGAAATCTGTGTTAACTCAAAAATCAGACTGTAATTGGTTGTTGTTTGTGAACGCTTACGTGTAAATATAGCATAGTATCCTTTTTTTTCAATTGTATTTCTGCGCGCGCTACTCGCATCCTTTAATTAAAACTTTTAAACACGGATCACAGTTTTATCACCAAAACTGTTTGAATATTGCTTAGACATGACGTCACCTTTCGGTCAGCACGTCTGCAGCATGTGGGGTGGGGTAGTCAAATGAGATCTAAGTTCAAATTTCAATCATCGTCAAATGAGATTTAATTTCAATGAAGCTGTCAACAAAACTCCGGTAGATGCAAAAGTCGCCTTTAAAATAAGAGTTTAAAATGGTACATTTTGACGCGTAACTAATGGGCACAACTGGCGGGCGGCGGAATCCCTGACTCACTTCCTCGTCAGATAATAATGGTGAGATTATTATTATTAGTATTATCGTTCCAAACACTTTAAGCCACGAGGTCCCACTTTTATCAGTTGAATTCTGGGAATCTTGAATAACCACTCCTTTTTCCTAGAGGCAGACATATA
The DNA here is from genome assembly GCA_034641835.2 of Pinus albicaulis. Taxonomy (NCBI): domain Eukaryota; kingdom Viridiplantae; phylum Streptophyta; class Pinopsida; order Pinales; family Pinaceae; genus Pinus; species Pinus albicaulis. The sequence continues at coordinate 1,524,908,832 of CM076582.1, read as the reverse complement.
CAAATTTACGTATCCTTACATACAATCTAGTGGGCTCTCCATTATTGGTTCGCTACCTTTCACTATTCTATTCAGCGTATCGTTTCTGATCTAATATATTCGTCTCATCTGCGAAAATCCCACAATTTTTTCATTATGTGGAGCAGCGAAGATCGACCACTGGTTGGTTTCCCCGAGGAAACCAGTGATGGCCTTCGCCCCAAGAGAAGTTTTGTGTGGAAGTTTCTCAGTCTCTGGTGTTGCTGTTGTTATGGCGGCGACGAAGAGAAAGCATTTCAGTCCAGAGCTCCGACAATAAAGTTGAAATGGGCGGACTCGGTGGCCGATGGCGCTGTGAGTTGCTGTGGAAGGGAAGAGAGATGGAGGAACTTCGGTCGTAGATTGAAAGGAAGTAATAATGGGAGGACCGCTCTCATGTCCACGAAATCGGGTCGTTTTCAGTACGATCCACTTAGCTATTCCCTCAATTTCGACAATGGGTCTCAACAGGAAGATGAATATGGTTATCGAGGGTTCTCTGCTCGGTTCGCAGCCCCGATCGTGAAGCCGAGGGAGATGGATACTGGTATATGAGCCCAAAGAAACCGTAATGGAATTTCAGGGTAATGTTGTCGGATCTGGTTACCAGCCCATCAGAAGCCGAACTTTTAGGGTTTTGGCTGTTGCAGTTTGAAATTACCACCGCATTCATGATTCCCAAATGCTGTACCAGTTTGACAGAAGACAGTAGATTTTATGTCGGATTTACCCATAAATTTTGAATATAAATGTTCAGAATCTGAAGGCAAGCAAGTTTTGTTGGTCATGAATTCGTCTTAGGCTCTGCCTGGTTCTGGATCTATATGCAGTCGATTCTTTGTAATGTTGATCCATCCATGCTTTGCTCCGGGAATGATATAAATTGGTTCCTGGTATTGGATATTCATGAAGCCTTCATTCCATATATGAATCAGCGGTTATTTCCGAATCCGGTAATCTGTATAAAAGTATTCTATATATAAGTATATGTGCGTGCGCTAGGTTTCTGATAGTCCTTGTATTTTTTTAAGATGTGAATCAATAAGTACCTCTCTATTTCTACATTATATATTTTTCCTGTAAGTTGTCTTTTGTGCAAATGTGGCATCGGAGGGAGGGACTTAATACGTATTCTGGACAGTTCTATCTTTTTGTGAAAGTCCATGGATTAGTTTTCTTTGAAAGGTAGGGTGGAGATCGTCAAAAAATAGCAAGTTGTTTTCGTGCGTTTTATTGGACTGGAGGACCAAAAAAATCTATAAGGATATTCATGAAATTGTAAATATCTTTTTATCTAATAAAAAAATATATTAGTTTTCGTGTTTTTATTAACTAGAGGACAAAAAAAAATAATAATAATAAATATATTTCTGAAAATATACACATCTTGTTATATAATAAGAAAATATATTACTCTTTATTTTTCTAACTCTTTGATAACGGGAATTTAAAGATCATTAAGTGTTTGTTTAATTAATAGTTATATTTATTTTGGTTTAATAAATTTATTTTAAAAAATAATAAAATTTAAATAAATAGTCGTACGTTTATTTTAAAAAATAATAAGTTTAAATCAATAATTATAATTTATTTTTAAAAATAATAAATTTAAACTAACAGTTATAAATTTATTTTAAAAAATAATAAAATTTAAATTATTAATTATATATAAAAATAATTAATTGTTTTATATTTCTTTCTTTTAATAAACCAGAAAATATAATAATATTTAAATTAATTTAATTTATATATTAAATAACAGTTTTATTTAAAATAATTAACGAATGAATGGATAGGAGCAAAGAGTCAGGGTACACTCGTGCAAAGCAAGGTCATTAAGCACTACAAAATCATGTGGATGTGCAATTGAATGGATAGGAGCAAAGAGTGATGGCTACACTAATTCAAATCAAAGTGACCGCTCACATATTATTTAGTATAGGAAATATTTGTGGTAATATTGATAATAGTGTACTTAGATATATTTAATGGTTAGAAAATATTTATAAGTATCAAAATTTTTACTTATTTTATTATATAGTTTAAGTTATTAAATTTTAAATTATTTTTATTATTAAAATAAAGATATAAATTAAACATATAAATATTTAAAAATGTGTAACTCAGAATTTTATTTTATTATGAAGATTTTTAATTTATATATAAAGATTTTTTTGCAAAACCATAGTTTATCAATACCACATGCCCAAAAATTTATACTTCATTTAATATATTTCTTATAACACTTGTGTATATGATATTAATTATATTTGTGTATACTTTTAAGAATATTTTAGAATATTTTATGTATATTAAATTTCTACTATTAATGAGAACACTAAGAGAAACACATGAGTATGGTAAAGAGAAGGGGGAAACATTGCAAATAACGAATGGGTTGAATGAAAAGCCAAGCCACTTACATTCCCCACATCTAGGACAACCAAACAATCCACATGCTCCACTCACTTCTTTACACTATTGCCTTAGGAATCATGGTAATTATCAAACAATCAAGGGAGTGTTGGAATGAAAGAACTAGAGCACTTTGTTATGCCAATAGTTATGTCTATTTTGTAATAGGACTTCCACTATTTCAATTTAATTATCAATAATTATTAGGTGGATGGTAGAGATTTACTATCCATAAAAGATTCTAAAATATTCTTAAATGTATACACAAATCCAAGGCTCCTTATAATTAAATTCATTAATTAAAAAATGTCATATGCACAAGTGTCACATGAAATATATTAAATGAGCTATGATTTTTTTGGGCATGTGGTGTTGATAAACTATGATTTTGCAAAAAAAACATATATATAGATTAAGAATCTCCATAATAAAATGAAATTCTTGTTACACATTTTAACAATGCTTATATATTTATTTTAATGATAAAAATAATTTAAATTTTAATAACTTAAACTATGTAATAAAAAAAGTAAATATTTTGATACTTATAAATATTTACTAACACTTATGTAGAGTTTGTGGCCAGAGAGACAATATAAGCTTTCCACCATATACCCTCCCTTGTGGCTTAGAAATAGTTGAAACTTTTGGAAGATGAGATCAAAAGCCAAAGGATTTTGGTTGATGATAAGTAGATTATAGAAGAAGTGGTTGAATTTCTCCTTGATATGGGAACTAGTTGCACCCATGATACTAAATACTACCCCATCCTTAACTTTATTAGCATACCCAAATATCACTCATGCTTTAGCATTTCCAAAGGCCAAGCTTATCGATATGAGGGCTCTTATAGATGAGTTTATGGATATGAGGGCTCTTTTAAACATAATGGAGAAATAAGGGTGGGTTTTTAGAGCTTTGGTTGCAGAAAAGATGAGGGGTTCTAGTCATGGAGATTGGTGTAGACTCCAAGGATAAACCCATAGAAATTCCATAGGATCCCCATGTATCCTCCAACTCCTCATCAAGTTTGACTTTCAAATTGTTAATGTCTCTTGGTTTCTTTTTGTTTTTGGTTGTTGGAAGTAGTTCTTTCATGTCATGTGTAATTTTCAACGTGAGTCCTCAGGTGTCAGTCTAGAAGATGTTGATTCCTAGGTGTGAGTCATAGTCATGATCTGGATGTCTTGGATTCAGATATTTATGTACTATATATATGTACTTGTGGCGAGTAATAAAAGGATCAAGAATTTTGGTGTTGTGTGTGTAATCTCTCTTGCTCTCTCAATTTTTCTTTCTTGATTTTAGAACCTGTTCTCACTTGATTCCCTTACGGGAAGGTGAGGAAGATGTGAGAGAGCCTTGATTGTTATTGACTGTCTATAAATAAATTAGGATAGGAGATTGTGGCATGTGAATACATTTTTTTTCTTGTGTAGATATGTGGATTTGTATGTTTAGATATATAGATCTACAATTCTTCATAAATTGCATAGGTGTTAATTAGTTTGGCCTGATCAAGATAGCACATAATCAAGTGTTTCTTTCATCTGTTGAATTTTAGGAGCAGATTATCCTCCAGTCCCATCTATTTTCACATCGCCCAGAGTCATGGCCACCCCAGAATAATCCTTCTCGTGCTCTCCCTTATTTCTTTAGTTATTTCTTACGTAGATTTAAGCGATTATGAGGGGTCCTGCTTTTAGACAATGTACATTAGGACAGACAACATATGGAAGGTGGGAACATACTCCAACATCAGTCTCGCTCGATTTACAGTCTCTCTCTCGTGGATCATGGATGTGTGTACAACCTCTTGTTTGGTTGTCTTTCTGCAATCAGTGTTAGTTTAAACAAAAAATGAAGTGAGAATTAACATTGGTGTGAGGAGGCATCGACATCAACGTAGGAGATCATTTGAAATTGACGAGAGGCATGAACCCAAGTAAATCTGTTGCTGCCAAACAGCTCGAACCTCATTGAAAAATCAAAATCGAGTGTTGTAATGTGTGTTGAAAAGCTGGAGAGGAGAAACACAAAACAATTCACACAAACCATATGAGATGTGACTCTTCTATTAATCTTAAATCTCTCTTCATCACAATGAATACAATGAACCTAACAAAGGGTATTTATCCTAAATCTTTTGACATGCACACACTTACCAAACTCGACTTGACCATCACTCACTTAACTAACTCTCTAAGTCACTTACCAAATTCATCTATCACACAACTTGACTTGCTTACTTAACTAATTTTCTAACTCTTCATGCGAGAGCAATTACCTTACTTTAACACTCCCCCTTAATTATGACCATATGGCTTAACATAACTCAAACAAGACTTAACTATGCCTTTTAGGCTTACAATAAAAAAATGACTCAAATATTGCTCAAACATGCCTGTTGGTCTATGTCTCAGCTAAGCTTACAATGACTCAAAACTTTTGCAATTTTTCATTTTCTTTTTCTCTACTGCCAAATTCTATATTCTCAAAATTGCTTCATTCTCTGTTGTTTTCTCTTGTTGTAGGCTTTCTTCATTTGTTGCTGCTGCAATTTTTCTTTGAATTGTCTCGAATTTGTGTTGAAAAAAAATTTGATCTTGTCTTCTACAACTTCCTCTTCAATTGTTTGTTTAAACATGGATTTCTACCACAACATTACATCTTCAAATTGTCTTCTTTGCTCTGCTTCTTATGCTTCATATTCCTGACTTTCTTTCTGCCATATTTCTTGATAGCAGAATCTTATTTCTTATTGACTCCATTGCAAAAATGGTTTTAATGCATTCTTCCTTGTTTTAATAAACTTCCATATCATTCTCATCACATTCATCATCAGACCGTATTGTTGCTTTCTTCCAATAATCCACACACTCAAAATCATTATTCACCATTTCATTCAATTATTTTATTCCAGTTGTTGCTTTAAGACTCGCATCAATTTGTTCAATTAGCTTCCGAATCCATTCTTCAATGAGCTTCAAATATGCATCAAACATATTAACAACCTTTATTTCAACTTCTTCTCCCATGCTATTTTGAGTACCTGCATATTCAAAAACAATGTTAAAAACATCTTTATCATGCTCTTCAGTGAGAGCTTCTTCCTTGTCCTCTTCCTTCTCTACCTTCTTTTGAACTGTATGAAGGTTGTCTTCCACTGTTATGCTGTTAGTGGATATTCTCATAAAAAAATCTTCAATCACTTTATACTCGTCTTGATCATTAGCCGTTTCTAGATCATGTACTACTTCATGAGCAGTTTCAACTATTTCATATCTTGCTGCTACAAAGACAGCTTCAACCTTCAATGCTTCATCAAACATGGTGCTTACCATATTACCATAATCAGTCCCTATTTCAAAAAATAAACCACATATCATCAACATAATGTGCATCCACCCTATGGTGGGATATCCGAGCATGCATGTGGTCACTGTCAATTTCAGCGATAATTTTAGCTTTACCACATTCATCAGTTTCTTCTAGATTCACCAATGCACATCTAACTTTTTAGTCATCATCCACATGTTTTTCATCATAGTTGGATTCACCATCTTCTGCACCATCCACGTTATGGTGGAGTGATTGAGCATTGATATGTTCTTGCTCTGTTTCACATACATAGGCTTCAAATTTCCTCTTTGCAATCTCTGTTGCATCTTCTTCATCCATATGCATGCTTGCATAATTGGTTTCACCATCATCCGCACTATCCATATTACAATGGAGTGCTTGAGCATTGATATGCTCTTTCTCTATTTCACACATAGAGGCTTCAACTTCCCTCTTTGCAATCTCTATTGCATCTTCTTCATCAATATGCATGCTTGCATAATGGATTTCACCATCATCTACACCATCCATATTACAGTGGAGTGCTTGAGCATTGATATGCTCTTGCTCTGTTTTACATATAGAGGCCTTAACTTCTCTCTTTGCAATCTCTATTACATCTTCTTCATCCATATGCATGCTTTCATAATGGGTTTCTCCAAGCTCTGTTGTCCTCCTAGAGTCTTGCTCATCTACTCTTCAATCTGCGTCTGACATCTTTGCATGTGACATATCCTGCTGCTGCATGTCACTCCCCCTTGCACCAAATTCTACTTCGAGGATCTTCCATGATTCCTTGAAAGTTGTAGCTTTTGCTACCTTGCACATAACCGTTTCATCCATCGCATGCTGAATGAAACTCAAAGCTAAGGAATCTTTGTCTTCTTCTAGACATCTCAGTTCCTCGGCTACGACCTCAACCTCTTTAAACACGACAACAATGTTTTCCTCTTCTTTTTTATCTTTTTTCTTAGTCTTCTTCAGTTGCGCTTTGCGACCCATGACTAATTTCATAGCTTCTTGCATGCTTGCATGAGGCTATCTTCCATATCGCCCTCGAAAAAATATTATTTTTAATATGTGCCCCTATAAGGCACAATCTTCACTCATAAACCTATCATGCTTGATCAAACACAAAAATATTTTTATATATTGACAGACTGTGCAAAGCCCTAAATTCTCTTGCCAATAAAAAAACTCCAAAAACCACAAAATATTTTATATTCACCTCAATTTAACAAAAAAAAAAACTTAAAAAAATTATTTTTTATACCATGCACTTTTGCATCCCTTTCTATAAAATCCCTTAAAACTCTCTCATACCAACCAAAAAAAAGAAAAAGAAAAAGAAAATTTAATTTATAATGATAAAATCCTTTTTAAATCACTTCTTCTAAACCTCCTCGCGTACTTTACGAAACACCTTTTAAAAAGGTGGATACGTATCCTTTTTAAGAAATACCATAAGTTTTAAGTGTCATGCATTGTACACAGATTGTAAGTTTGGCTATGCATTAATAACGGGGCCATTATTGACATGCAGTGCGTGCTAACGCTGCTCCGAATGCAATGTGTCACATTAGTGTTGTACTGTTTAATGTTCTTAACACGGCTGATGTTGTTGCCCATCAACGTTATAATGCCCTGTATACCACTATAGAGTGTGTTATAACTAGAATTAAGTGAAAAATATTTCTTTTCTCTCACACACTGATTGCTGCTAATCCACTCTCTCTCAACTTTTCTCTTAAATTATGACCTTAGCTCTCCCCTGGATCTTTCAATCAGCTCTAATACCAATATGTTGGAAAAGCATATAGGAGAAAAACAAAACACTTTACACAAACCATATGAGTTGTGGCTCTTCTATTAATCTTCAATCTCTCTTCGTTACAATGAATGCAATGAACTCGAAAACTATTTATCCTAAATCGCTTGACATGCACACACTTACCAAAGTCTACTTGACCATCACTAACTTAATTGAACCTCTAACTCTCTTACCAAACTCATATATCACACTAATCGACTTGCTTACTTAAATCACTCTCTAACTCTTCATGAGAGTAATTACCTTACTTTAACAAGGTGCAATGGTATGAATGTTTTGAGAAATTTGGACTCACAATGACCTACCAATGGATCAATATTCTATTATTAAAAAAAATAAAAATAAAATAAAAGTCTGACTGTGGGAGCACACCAAGAAATCCACTAATGGTACTTACAAGTTAATGGTTGTTGCTGCCAGCGAGGTGGGAATGCATCGTAGATGGGTCTTCTGTATAATTCCTGAAATACGAGAATGTCTATAGGTAATTTGGTGGTGATGGGATGCCTTGCAGCCTAACGGAATGCAATTGCGATGGCGGGTTCTTAATTATGGAAAAACAAATACAACATGGTAGGTAATGCTAGTATAAAAGGAAAAATTATGCTAAAATATGAAAAAAAAAATGCATACAAATGAAAGATTATGAATGCAATAGTCTTAAAGGCGATGCTTTGTCAGTTTTCCAAAATAAAGGGTAAGTACCTATCCTAGACTTTCTATAACACCTGTAGCATAGATTTTCATCTAAGTTTATGTCTAAATTTGGATTGATTGAATACATCACATGTAGACCTTAACTGTGTGCTCTAAAGAAATTAATTTTTGAGATGTACAGGGTGATTATCAGCCATAACCTGTCAATTTCCTGAGTAATGAAGTCTCAAAGTAGGAAGGAAATGTGCCCCATAGATAACTTGAAATTTTGGCGTGGACACTGGGAAATTGAAAGGTATTGACCAGTAGGCCATCCAGCAGCAAGGAATGGACCACAACATCATGTGTATCTAACCAGTAACAACAGTAATTGATGGCATATAATCATCTCAACAGTAGTAAAACAGCAATGTACTCATCATATAAAATCCTATAAGCAGGAACATAGGCTTGAATAGAATGAAATGTCAAGCAAGCGTCCAAAAACTTCAACACTTCCTTATCGCATGGATGGAAGGAGGACCTGGTAAAGCCTACTCAATTTATGTTTATGCAACGACCTACTGCTATCAACTTGGAATTTTTACCAACCTTCTTTACTGACTACACAATGAATGCAAGTGGCACAAGAACCACCAGTTCTGGGGTCATCCGCAGAAAGAATAAACCTGGCCCCACCTACCCCCACCTACCTAGACTGAACAACATCATTTCGGGCAGGCCAGGCTTTAGAAGCCTCAATAGACTCACTTTTGCCTCTTTATCGTGTTTGTGAGGTTCTAAGGTCTTGGAGGTATAGATCGACTTAGTATCGATTTCAATTATTAAAAAAAAAAAAAACATACTCTGCAGCAACATATATAAGCATCGATGTCAAAGTCCTTCACTACATCACGTCAGTCTAGGGTCATTCGGTGCGTGCAGTGAATCTTCCTCTCATTCAGTTACTTTACATTTTTTTCCATATTTTCACTCCTGGTTGGATTTGGCACTGATCACTTCACTACTTCCTTCGTGTTGAGATTGCAACAAGATGATGAGCTTAGTGAAAAGAGTTTCCTTCACTAAGTGGGCCCACAGGCTATTTTTGGCGCAAGTCTATTTTTAGACATGTCGATCATATTCTATGAGTTGCAGGATGCTATTTGTGGATGGTTGGTCAAGTTGGAAAAATAGATGGACTTCTATTTTTAGACATATTGGGCGGAACCTATTTTTAGATTGCCAGTCTAAAAATAGATATGTCGAATATTATTAGCTCTTAATAATATTTGGACTCTAAACATTATCTTATTCTCTTGGAGCACTTCAGTTAAGTGCACAGATGTGGCACAGGAGCTGACAGAAGGAATTACGCTATTCCCGAGGGTTAAGTGGAGCTATTGCATGGAGAATTCAGTTAGAACTCAAGTGACAAAGTTTGGTGGAGTTATTAAAGTAGTTGGTGGAGTTGTGTTCAGTTTAACTCAGTTAGACACAGTTGAGCTAGTTGTATCTAGTCTAACTGATTGATACACTAGTGAGAGTGGTGTGAATTAATTAATAATTAATTCACTAAATATTAACTCATTAATCAACTAAAGAATACATCAGTTAACTACAGTGCATGGACAGTTTCAGTGGAGACCAGTGGAGAGATAGGTGAAAGGGCAAGATGACTATCAGTTGTGACTATAGTGATGCATTGATTGCATCCAACACTCAGTGGAGATGCCAGTGAGGATTGTGCGAGCAAGGCTGGGGCAATTTGAGTTCATTCAGAGCCATTTTTTAGCAGGGATTGTGCAGTAGAGGAAGGTTAGCAGGTGGCAGAGATCGATGCATGGATTTGCTAGATCGGACCTGATTAGTGTGTAGCGATTGTATTGTACTGAGAGCTTGATATGATCAGCTTTGTATGAGGATTGTTACATGATCTCTATGACATATATTATATACATATAGTTGGGGTTTTTAGCTTTAGGATTTCCTGTTAAAAAACTGTGTTAATGTGTGTGAATTTTTATGGTTTCAATGTGTGCATGCAATTGATTTAATTTCCGCATGTGATGATCAATGGTGGAATAGATTATGTATTGTGCATGAAGTCAAATAGTGTATGATTAGGAGAATCTTAGACATATAACACATTAGTTATATAATTTCTACATGGTATCAAAGTGATATTGATCATTGAAGCAATTGCAAATTATTGAAGCGGTTGAGTTTTGTGCTGGTGGAATTTGAATTTGCTGCAGTGTTTTCTTGGTGTCGAAGTTGAGAATTCATTGAAATGTCTTTCAACGGATTGCGATTGGAGTATGCCCTTGAGGGTAGCTCAAATTATATTGCATGGAAGGACAGGATGGAGGCAGTGCTGGAGGATAATGGGTTGAAGGAGTTCATAGATGCAAAAATTCCAAAACCTTCTTCTAGCGATGCTGCCACACTTGATGCATGGCAAAAGAAGATAGAAAAATGTCGAAGAATTATGTTGGAAGGTGTGAAGGATCACATAGTGTCTAGCCTTCATGGTAAAGCTTCTCCATTCTCGATGTGGAAAGCTTTGACAGACTTGTTCCAAAGCAAAAGTGACCAGAGGAAGTTGGTGCTTAAAGAAAAGCTCAGGAAAATAAAAATGGAGAAGGGCGAAAGTATACCCAAGTACCTCATGAAGTTTGTCTAGTGCAAGGATGAGATGGGAAGTGTGGGGGTTACTAAATATGAATATGACTTGGTGGGCTTGGCTCTCCTTGGGCTTCTAAAGATTTGGCATTCCTACGAGGACTCTGTCAATGGTCAGGAGAAACTGCCAAGATGGGAGCGACTTTGGTCGGATCTTGTGCAGGAGGAGATAAGGCGAAGTACCAGGGATGGATCTTCATCGAAGAATGAAGATGAAGAAAATTTCGCTTTGGCTGCCAAAGTAAGGAAAGGGAAGGGAAAGAAAAATCCTTCTCAATCCGGTGCAAAAGGCAAGAAGCAGGACATGTCCAAGGTGAAGTGCTTTCACTGTCACCAACACGGACATTACACCACTAATTGTCCATAGAAGAAGAAAAATAAGCAGGTTGCTGGATCTACAGCTGGAGAGGCCTTAGCCTTGCAGTTTGAGCTGGATTTTTCACTGATCTCATGCTTGATCTCAAGTGTGATGGGATCAGTGTGGTTTCTTGACAGTGGTGCGTCTTTCCATATGACCAGAGAAAAATATTTGTTTACTGATCTGGATGAGAAGGATCTTGGAGTGCACATCGAGATGGGCGATGATGGTAGATACAGTGCGATTGGTATCGAGACCATTTCCTTTGCGAGGGAGTCTGGAAAAACCTTTCATCTTGAAGGATGCCATGCATGTTCCAAGATTGAAGAAGAATCTGGTCTCTGTGGCGATGTTGGAAGACAAGGGATATGATGTTGTCTTTAGCGAGGGAAATGCTTTCCTGTGCAGTAAGGCAACTGCTGAAACCCGGAGGATAGGGGTTCGAGTTAAGAACCTTTATCAATTGCAGGTAGATGGTTGCGCAGTAATGGCAGGTAAAGCAGAAGGAGCAGTGAGCCAGGATGAGCGTGAATTGTGGCACAGGAGATTGGGCCATCTTCACCATGGCACTTTGAAAATTTTGCAGCAGATTTCTATCGGGCTTCCCAAAGGTACACTTGCGTAGTCAAATCAGTGCAAGGGATGTACTTTGGGAAAATTTGTGAAAGCCACCTTTCATGAGAAGGATAGTCACGCCACGACGATCCTTGAGAGAATTCACATAGACGTGTGTGGACCTTCCTCAGTAGCTCGACACCAAAGCACAGGTATTATGTGATATTTATTAATGATTTTTCTCGTAAGTGCTGGATCTTCTTCATGCAGAAGAAGAGCGAGACATTCTCAAAGTTCTATGAGTTCAAGGCACTGGTTGAGAAAGAGTCGGGGAAGTAGGTGAAGGCTCTTAGGAGCAATAATGGTGGTGAATTCATCTATGGCGAATTCAAATACTTTTACAGCGCAGAAGGAATTCGAAGAGAGCTCATAGCGCCTCATAACCCACAGTAGAATGGGGTCGCTGAGCGAAAGAATAGAACGATTGTGGGTGTTGCACGGGTGATGTTGCATGATCAGGGCCTTCCCATACACTTGTGGGCTGGAGCATGCAACACTACAGTTTATGTGCAAAACCATTGTCCTCATCGAGTACTTGGCATGAGTACACCTGAAGAGGCATTTTCTGGTAAGAAGCCTGATATTTCTGATTTGAAGATTTTTGGCTCACCTGTTTACATTCATGTGACGAAGGATGCCAGGAAGAAGCTGGAGCTGACCGTAGAGGTTGGGATATTTGTGGGGTACAGAGAAACACCCCACAACTATCGTGTGTATTTGCCAAATAGTCGGAAGACTATTGTGCGGCAGGATATCAAATTTCATGAGGAGAAAGCCATGAAGTTTTCGCTTGAGAGGGAGCTACACTTTCATGCAGATGAGGAGCTATTAGTTCCTAAAGATGAGCCTCAGGATGTGGATCAGCCACAAGAGGAGGTTCATGGAGTGGAAGAAACCACTCATGCAGCGCCAAACATCAAAGGGCAGAAGCGCACTACAGAAGCTGAGCGATTGAATCAAGATGCAATGCAAAATGTAGGAGCCCCTACATCACAGCGCAGACAGAGATAGTCACCTGACCGATATACTGGATACATGGCTCTGATGAGCAAGTGTATCGTGACAAAACCATCTTCTTTTGAGGAAGTTGTGGAGGACCCTACATGGGTAGATGCCATGGTGGAAGAGTATGATTCGATTGTCAGAAACAGTGCATGGGAGATTGTCCCAAGGCTGGAAGGGAAATCAGTGGTAGGTTCGAGATGGATCTGCAAAGTGAAGCAAGCCGCTAATGGGAGCGTCGAGAAGTACAAGGCAAGATTTGTTGCCCAAGGCTTCTCATAGATCGAGGGGATCGACTATGAAGAAACCTTTGCACCTGTCGCAAGGTATTCTTCCATACGGAGTATCCTAACTCTCTCAGTGCAAATGGGTTGGCACATTCATCAGATGGATGTGAAGACTACGTTCCTCAACAGAGCCATTGAGGAGGAGGTGTACATAGAGCAGCCTGAAGGTTTCGAAATCTTCAGTAGCGAGTCGCATGTGTGGAGGCTCAAAAGAGCATTGTATGGGCTGAAACAAGCACCTCGTGCTTGGTACACATGGATAGACAGTTATTTCACCGGTGTTGGATTCACCAAGAGTGAGGCAGATCCGAACCTATACCAGATTGTGGTGGAGGGTAAGTTGTTGATCATTGTACTTTATGTAGATGATTTGATACTGACAGGTGATGAACAGTTGATACTCTCATGCAAGGCTGATCTTGCAAAGGAGTTTGAGATGAAGGACTTGGGCCTCCTTCATTATTTTCTGGGATTGGAAATTTGGCAGTGGAAGGGTGGACTATTTGTGTCTCAAGGAAAGTATGCCCAGGAGATACTGGAGAAGTTCAACATGCAAGGTTGCAAGCCTATCAACACTCCTCTTCTTGGTGGTTGGAGGAAAGAGGATGCTACATCGGCAGAGGTAGTGGATGCCACTGTTTACTGACAGTTGGTTGGTTCGCTCATGTATCTATTCAATACACGACCGGACATTTGCTATGTTGTTAACCAACTTTCACAAGCTATGGTTAAGCCTACCAAGCTCTTTTGGAAGGCAGGAAAGCATGTATTGAGATATCTCATAGGCACATCGGGATATGGATTGTGGTACAGATAGTTGGATGAGGTAAAGCCCCATGGCTTCATGGATGCAGATTGGGCAGGGAGCCCAATGGACAGAAAGAGCACATCTGGAGGGATTTTCAGTATCAAGTCTACAACAATTTCTTGGTACAGCAGGAAACAGAGATCTGTGGCACTCAGTTCAGTGGAGGCCAAGTACATGGCAGCAAGTTTGGCTGCATGCGAGGCTATATGGATGAGGAAGATCCTGGTCAGGTTGTTTGGTTCACACTTAGATCCTCCTGTGATATATTGTGATAATCAGATTTGCATTAAAATCTCGTTTAATCCAGTATTTCATGATAGATCTAAACACATTGACATCCAGTACCATCATATCAGAGATTGTGTGCAGCGGAAGATCATGTTACTTTCTTACATTCCTACAGAGGATCAAGATGCTGATATTCTGACGAAGGCGATCACCAGGAGCAAATTTGAATACCATAGAGACAGGATCGGGGTGGAAGATAATCCCTATCTTGTTGAGAGGGAGTGTTGAGATTGCAACAAGATGATGAGCTTAGTGAAAAGAGTCGCCTTCACTAAGTGGGCCCGCAGGCTATTTTTGGTGCAAGTCTATTTTTAGACTATGTCTATTTTTAGACATGTCGATCATATTCTATGAGTTGCAGGATGCTATTTGTGGATGGTTGGTCAAGTTGGAAAAATATATGGACTTCTATTTTTAGACATGTTGGGCGGAATCTATTTTTAGATTGCCAGTCTAAAAATAGATATGTCGAATATTATTAGCTCTTAATAATATTTGGACTCTAAACATTATCTTATTCTCTTGGAGCACTTCAGTTAAGTGCACAAATGTGGCACAGGAGCTGACAGAAGGAATTATGCTATTCATGAGGGTTTAGTGGAGTTAAAGCATGGAGGACTTCAGTTAGAACTCATGTGACAGAGTTTGGTAGAGTTGTAGAAGAGGTTGGTGGAGTTGTGTTCAGTTTAACTCAGTTAGACACAGTTGAGCTAGTTGTATCTAGTCTAACTGATTGATACGCTAGTGAGAGTGGTGTGAATTAATTATTAATTAATTCACTAAATATTAACTCATTAATCAACAAAAGAATACATCAGTTAACTACAGTGCATGGACAGTTTCAGTGGAGACCACTGGAGAGATAGGTGAAAGGGTAAGATGACTATTAGTTATGACTATAGTGATGCATTGATTGCACCCAACACTCAGTGGAGATGCCAATGAGGATTGCGTGAGCAAGGCTGGGGCAATTTGAGTTCATTTAGATCCATTCTTCAGCAGGGATTGCGCAGTAGAGGCAGGATAGTAGGTGGCAGAGATCGTTGCATGGATTTTCTAGATCGGACCTGATTAGTGTGTAGCGATTGTATTGTACTGAGAGCTTGATATGATCAAATTTGTATGAGGATTGTTACATGATATCTATGACATATATTATATACAGATAGTTGGGTTTTTAGCTTCAGGCTTTCCCGTTAAAACACTGTGTTAATGTGTGTGAATTTTTATGGTTTCAATGTGTGCATGCAATTGATTTAACTTCCGCATGTGATGATCAATGGTGGAATAGATTCTGTATCGTGCATGGAGTCAAATAGTGTACAATCAGGAGAATCTTAGACATATAACGCATTAGTTATATAATTTCTACACTTCCATCACCTCTTTTATGTTACATAAAAAAAGAAAATAACCAGAAAGAAATGCCCATTAAGTTCATCATCTCCAGTTTTCACAAGAGAGCCAATGTGTTCTGCCTTGAATGACGAGCAAGGCTACTAGGCCTGCGCAGTCATGTCCTTTGACCCCTTACTAGCTTGAATTTCGATTGTGTTCTGGTAGTGTTGGGTTCGACTTGATTGATACCAGGGAGGGAGGAATATAAAGAGTTCATTATCAATTTATTTCTTGTTATTTATAAGTTGATAATTCCATGCCATGATCACTACTTATTGGAATCAGCTACTTGGGTTTGGATCTGACCTTAACTCAGTGCATGCTGCCTTGAGAGTGACATGAAACAACAAAAAGTCTTATCTACCAACTGAATTAATCTGTCCCCAGATTGCGGTGTCACCAATCAAGCAATGGACATCGTCGATTATGTATGGTTTGCTTATAATGGTTCTGTTCTCGAACCCACACACTGCGACAACCGTACCATACCAAATGGAGCCTAGATGGAGTATTTGGAAGAAGGGACGGATGCATCACTCGGTGAACATCATTTTATGTGATTCATTTTGACTATTTTTTAACATCCTTTTACAAAAAAAAATTCATAACCCTTAGCTCACCTTTTAATAGCCAAAATTGAAGTATGTTTCGCTGATAGCTAAATTTGACCTCATGATTCGGGACCATAGGTGGTAGTACCCGGTTTGGTATTCCTTCGAGTTTGATTGACTATTTTTTAACATCCTTTTACAAAAAAAAAAATCATGGCCCTTAGCTGACCTTTTAATAGCCAAAATTGAAGTATGTTTCCCTGATAGCTAAATTCGACCTCGTGATTCGGGACCATAGGTGGTAGTACCCGGTTTGGTATTCCTTTGAGTTTGATTGACTATTTTTTAACATTCTTTTACAAAAAAAAAATCATGACCCTTAGCTGACCTTTTAATAGCCAAAATTGAAGTATGTTTCCCTGATAGTTAAATTCAACCTCGTGATTCAGGACCATAGGTAGTAGTATCTGGTTTGGGATTCCTTCTAGTTTGAACCAGTAAATTTGATGGTGACGGTGGACAAGTCCTAGAAGGGACTACCGCTGCTCGCAGTTCTTGTTAGATTAGCGTGTTATTGTCTAAGTATAATGTGAAAAATCAAATTAAGAACTAATCTGTTAGTAATTTCAAATTGGTGGTTTTTGTTGCATATGGTGACATAAGAAATTGTATATTCTTTTATAAGTTGATTGCATAGTGTGCATACAGGCACATCAATTTACATGTTGATTTGATTATGTGTTTAAGAGGTCATCTTGTATAATTAACTTATGAATATCTTAAGTACCCAGACAACCTTCCTAGATCCCTCGGGAATACAACGGAAGACCATGTGTTCATCAAATGGAGGTGTGTCTATAGGACAATTCAATATCGAGATTGACCCCTCATGCTCGGGAGGTCGAGAAGCGTCAGAGGTCCAGAAGCATAAATTCTGCAAAGTACGCCAAAGATGGTTTGAAAAGAGCAATGTTTGCTCTAATACCACTTACTGGAATCATGATTGCCATTACACCAAAACCCGCAGATTTTAGTAAATTGATACCACTTGCTAGAATCATGATTGCCATTACACCAAAACCAACAGGTTTTAGTAAACAAACACATGGTTAACATATCCACAAGAGGAAGTTAAGAACATATCATGAAACACACTAGGAACATTGGTTTATCCAATGTCCAACAATCCCCAGCACAAGGGGTTTGTGATTTGAACTCAAGACCTTTAACTCTGATACCATGAAAGAAATTAGCGACCTCTATTATACATATCTACTAATTACATTTCCAAATTTTAACGTGTGAAGTTTTAATATTAAAATATTTTCAAGTCACATAAAATAATTAATAATTAAGAAATAATTAAGACTATTTCATGTAATACTTTGGTTTTAAAATATATTTAAAAATGTATAAATAAATTTATCACCTCTTATATTTGAATAACCTTTAAAAAGTAATAAATTAAAAAGGTTAAAAACCTTTAGAAGAATCCTAAATTAAAAGTTTAGATAAAATAAATCAAACCTTAATAAACTGATAAATTGAATGAGCACATTTGGATAGATTTCTAATTTAATAAAATCTATAATGGTACGTTAACATATGAACGAAATAGATTTGTTTATTTAATTGGTACAATTTTAAGAAAAATTGTAATTTTTTAAATTTATTTTTAAATTTTTAAATTAATTTAACATTATGTTTTTTTATACGACATTCCAATTTAGATTGTGCTTGGCCGTATTTATCGACACGGCTTCGAATATTAAATATAACTTATTTTATAATATTTTATTAATAATAATAGAGCATAACGTGCTTGGCCGTATTTATCGACACGGCTTCCAATATTGAACATCTCGATCCAATTAATCTAAACGGATGCGAACATTGTTAAACATCTAACAGTCAACGAATCTGATTTTTTTTCCACATGTCTTGGTTTTCTCGGAGGTGATTGTCTCTCAAATACCGTCAAAAATTTCCGAAAACCGTTACATTTTTTCCCATAAAAACTGTCACATTTTTCATCCCAACTCTGAAAACAGATCATGGACTTGCCTAAACTGTCAAATTTGAAGGATGAAGTTGTTTTGAAAACAGATCATGGACTTGCCTAAACTGTCAAATTTGAAGGATGAAGTTGTTTGGAAAGGGGTAGTTAAAGATATTAGGTTTGTTTGAAGATTTTAAGTGTTTTAGAAATTCTGGCTGGTTAATAATTTTTTTTTATCCAAAAACTATTTAAACACCCTCCCAATCAAATTTTTTGAAAATTTTCTTTCTTGAAATTTTTTCTGACAGGGGAAAACTGTGCTCTCTAGTTAGACAACGCCATTTTGAAATTCCGACACTGTCGATTTCAACCGATGGAATGGTCTTGAAATTACAACCTTGATCGCGTATTAGATTAGTGTGTTAAAAAAATCTTATCGAAAATAATAAATAGTTAACGGATGGAATTGTTTGGAAATTTGAACCTTGATCGCGGATGAGCATAGCGTGTTAAAAAAATCTTTACTGAAAATAATAAATTGGTGGGCCTTTGCATTCTCATAACCATAACTGCAAGAAATTTTAAAGATAAACTTAGATATTCCCTCAATTTCGACGATGGGTTTCGACAACAACATGAATATGGTTATCGATTATGCTTTTCTCGGTTCACAGACCTGATCATGAAGCTAAGCTAAGGGAGATTGATACTGGTATATGAGCCGACAGAAACCCTAATGGAATTTCAGGGTAATGTTGTCGGAACTGGTTACCAGCCCATTAGAAGCCGAACTTTTAGGGTTTTGGCGGCCCCGATCGTGAAGCCGAGGGAGATGGATACTGGTATATGAGCCCCACTGAAACCCTAGTGGAATTTCAGTGTAATGTTGTTGGAACTGGTTACAACTTACCAGGCCATTGGAAGCCGAACTTTTAGGGTTTTAGTTGTAGCATATTGAAATGACCACCGCATTCATGGTTTATCGATTACCATGGGAATCTAAATGCTGTACCATTTTGTCAGGAGACAGTAGATTTTATGTAGAATGTATCGATAGATTTTCAATATAAATGTTTAGAATCTGAAGGCAAGGACGTTTTGTTTTTCCTCTAAATTCGTCCAAGACACTGGCTGGTTTTGGATTCATAGGCTGTCGAAAGCATGTAATGTTATTACCAAGTATCCATGCATGGTTTCTGATATTGGATGTTCATGGAAACTTGATTCCATTTATGAATCAGTCGTTATTTCCAAATCCAGTATTCTGTATAAAAATACTCCACATATATATATATATATATATATATATATATATATATATATATATATATATGCCATACGTTTCTGATACTCTTGTATAATAATACTTTTCAATTAATAGTTATATCCATTTTGTATTTATCCTGTTTAATAATAATAAGTTTCATTTTAGAATACTCCCTTGATCAGGTGAGTAATGGGCTAATAACCCAATGGGGATCCGTACTCACCACCTGGATTGATCGAGAATATATGACATTAAATTTTGGGGCAGCGTGGCCACTCCTATACATGCAACTGCATGCAAAGTGCTCTGAAGTTTTCGGTGACAACAGGGTTACATGACATGATTGGTGTTCTAAAGTTTTGGGTGACAACAAGGTTACTAGTTTAATTGGGAGGTCAAGCCTTTCGTTGTCATTGTCGATAGGTATCACTTCAAGGGTTGCAGAGTTAGTTCTTATACTTCAAAGGTTCTAGTGGATGTTCAAACCTCGGCTAAACAATGATAATGGAGTTATGGCTTTGTGACGATAATGGGGTGAGCCTAAGACATCAACGTTGTTTTCTCTAGCTCTCAAATTCCCCAATCTTGTCAAAATCCCCTAGGAATTTTGAGTCTACCAGCCTCCTGGACCGTATTGTTTTGTGGTTTATTTATTTGGGTGGGGTTTATTCCTAGGTTGTTGCGAGGAGTTGTGCTTCTATGAGTATGGCCTTTCATGTTGTTGTGTTTGTGATTTATTATGAAGTGTAAAGTTGTGTAGCAGTATTCATTATAGCAATGTCGCTTTGTGTATTTTGTAAAGGTCGTTGATTGGAGTATTTATTTCTTGCTATTATTCTAAAGGTGTGTCACAATTCTCTCAACCCTTTGGGAATGAGAGAAAACAATTGCCGGAATAAGATAATGGCAGAATGAGGTGGCACCTTTTTGGCTCATTAGGTCTAGTGTTTCGATGGGGATTACCCAATGTTTGCGATGGAGATACATCTATGCTTGAACCAATGGATGAATGTTATATGTTGAGGTGTGACATCCTATGAACATATGAATAAATATTTGTGTGTTGAGTTGGGGAGATACAAATGTCCGTTATGACTAGCTGGACACCATGAAATGCCAGTGAATGTGGTGCCAAATGGGAGGGGTAGGAGGTCGAAGACCATAGAGGTGCAAACGAGACCAAGCACAATCTAGTGATGTTATCCATGAAACCAACTCTGCTCATGTCTGCATTGAATTGCATAATTTGGAGGAAATGGTAGCCAAAGGGAGACATTATATTTCCAATTTAGAGTTGGTTGAGGACTTCAGACATATGGTATCAGACCCTGGACATACTCCAGGGTAAGAAAGAAACAATATCTTCAAGCCCTTTTTCTATACTGGAAAATGAAGTCCTTAATGGGAAATATCCTCATTAAGAGGAAATCATATAAGTATAATATTTTCGCCAACCTAGAAAATGTTAAGAGATATCAACAGAACATGAGATTCTAGATGGAGGATATGGGTAGTCGGTTAGCTCGAATTGAGCAACACATTCCTTGCATTGTTACCTCAATCCCTCCAAGATCGAGCGAAAGAGATCCAACCCCTAGGAACTCATCTGAATCATAGTTTTATGATGCATTTAGTTTTAGTTTTATGTTTTTATATTGATATAAACTCCTTTGTGAGACTGCAATTTTTTATGTTGTTAAAACTTTGGATTGGTTACTCTGTTTAGAGATGGTCAACAAACCTAGTTTCCAATAGGGCAAGTTCCGACCAACTACCACATCTCACTTGTTATGGACGGGATATTGTAATATTATTTGATTAATGAAAGGTTCCACCACTTAGCTTTATATATATATATATATATATATACACACTAAAAAAATAGTTAACTTTTTAATTTTTTTAATTTTTGTATATTTAAAAGTCGTATTCTAACTAATAGAAAAAATGACTATTTGATCGAAATATAACAATATAATTTTTAATGAGATTGTGATTTTTTTATTTTTTAAAATACATTTTTGAATGCATAAAAATCATTTAGACACTTCCTAAATTAAACAACTTAAACTTATGATTCAAACAAAACTTATTCAAATCCCAACCATCTTCAATATTAATAAACCTAAATATGTAAACAAATTAAATATAAAATCAAATAAAATACTGTCATACTTTCATCAAGCACTCAAAAATCGAGTGGCCGTGAACTTGAATGGAAAGGCGCAAAAAGCGGTGACCACAGGCAACAAAGTGAGGCCATGAGGCACACATTGTTTGGTTCTCATAATTTCTCATAATGTAGTATATGAAATACTTAGGTAGCATTAATGCATGGCGCTCTCGTTCCTCCATAGTGTTGTCATCTTTATTTCGGGATTAACATGGCTTATAGAGAAATAAATCAAAGCAGTAAGTGGAGTAGAGGGTTTGCCTAATTGTTCTGGTTGTTGGGAGTGAAATTAGTTTTTCATTGGCCAATATTTGTAATGTTGCTCCCTTTCATCTATCATATTGATGTATTTCCTTTTTTAATGTTTTGTTCATTATTCATGAGATAATTTTGGTGTTCATGGTGGCTCAGTTAGGCCTATCCATCACATCATAGCAGAGTCTATGGCTAAAAGGGAAACGCTGAAATGCTTTTTCAGCGTGTAGCCTCTCCTATGGTTTGGAAATCGCTTAAGCTTTTGAAAGTAGAGGTGAAATGTAAAAGGTTTTTAGTGTGGTGATGAGGAGATACTAGGGGAAGCAATTGAATTTCTTCTTTATAGGGAACCAATCGCACCCACAACATGAAATACCACCCCAACTTTTAAGTATATTGGCACACCAAAATGTTGGTCGCTCATGATTTTGCATGTTAGGAGAGCTTATGCATGTGAGAATTCGTCTAGACGGAATGGAGAAATAGGGGCAACTTCTTGTACGTCTCTTGAAGGGGTTTTAGTCATGGAGAGTGGCATAGTTTCCAAATATAACCCCATAGACATCTTAGAGGATGCTCTTGTAAACTCAGCTCTTCATTACATTTAATTTTCCAATTATTGATACATATTGGTTTCTTTCCGCTATTATGAATTTGCTAAGATATCGTAACGACTATAAAGAATTTTAATTTCCAAAAATAAAAAACCTCCCTTATATATATATAGATTACATTTCCAAATTTTAAAATACTTGTTTTTTTAATTTAAGTATTGATCTATTTAATAGTTAAAATATCCTAGCTAGACAGTTTTGTAGAGCAAATTGATATATAAAAATATCTCTCCTCGATATCAATCTATACTCTGTACCAATCTATCTAATAAAAATCCTAGGAATCTATCTAATATAAATCTTTCTTATTTCCAAGTTAAAACAAATAAAAGTACATCTAATTCATTCTTACGTTCTACTTCTATGTTAGATTTTATCATATAATACATATGAATTCTCCTAACGCAATATAATATAAATAAATAATATTTATTTAATAAATAATATTTATTTAATAAATATATTTTATAAAATGTATATCTATCTATCTATATATATATAATATATGAGTTGAATATTAATTTATAAAAAGGTGTAGTCTAATTAATAGATGAAATGATTTTTTCGCTCTTGATTGTGTTGAACATGAATATTGAAAGGGGACTTTAGGGATGAATCTATCACTTTGTTTACTCGATAAGCATTGAAGAGCAGGGGTGCATCTCGTCCATGACATGCAATTTCATAGATGGTTATTAATATGTGTGGAGGGTTGAGGAAGTTAGCCTTATTCATGGTGGTTTGTGTGGATGGTTGGGGAAAGTGAAAGGTTAAGGAGCTAACCTCCCTACTGCCGGCGTTTTCACTTGGCTCATGTGTTAAGAAAGTGCATCTAGATTGTGTGTTGGGAAAGAGTGCTGAGAGGTTTGAGTTTTGTTCTATGTTGTAGAAGCGAAGGTGGGTGGGGAAAATCAGCTAGCAAGAGGTGAATTTGTAGTTGTCTTTTGTGACTAGTAATGGAAGTGAGCAAAATCTATTTACATTTAACACATGCACATTTGCTAACGTTTCGTCCCTCTTGGCTTTTCCATGTCCATTTGATACTCTTCCTAGTAATGTAAGTCATGTTCCAATAAATTTTTTAGGTAATCTTGTAGCGTTGGGGTTTCAGGCGGGTTTGAAGAAAATTGGTCTTTTTTCTAGCTTGTGTTGGCCTTGAACCAGAGTGTGTTTTCTCTCATGACTAATTTTTCTTAAGATGATTTATGTAGTGTCATCCTCCTGATTCAATTTAGTAAGGTGTAAGTGTAGAATTTCTTGTCTTTGGGCTTGCCTATGGGTCTGTCTCTGTCTGAATTTTCAAGTTCATGTGGGCTTCAAGGGAGGAGGAGTATATTACCATTTGAAGTATGAATTTTTTGGTTTATCTCTCGCCTTTCCTTGGTGTCAATTGTGAGGTGATGGCTCTAGTTACACAAATAAATTGTAATTTGTTTGCGTTCTTTCTTTAGGGGGCTATTCTCACCAGGTTTCTTTTGTGGTGGCATACTAGATATCTAGAGGTTTCAACCCTTTGTACTCGCCATGCCTCCTAGTAAATGTATGCCATTTAGGAGAGGCAGTGGAGGTAGAAAAACACAGGGACAATGTAAGGCCCAACTATTTTCAATGCAGTGCCTTGTGAGACCCAACGTGAAATAAATAAAAAATGAAACTAAGGCGGTTGTCAAGAATAAATCCTACTCTAACTCTGAGACTCTAGAGGAGGTCTCTTGTTGGGTTCTCGATCCTCGTAACAGTAAGGGATAGAAAAAGGAATACCTCAATTTTGTAGCTATACGATGGTAGATGAAGACTCTTCCTGGTATGGTATTGAAATATAAACAAGTGGAAAGGTACAACAATTTTTCTTCACTTGAGGGCATTAAAAGGATGCTAAGGAACCAAGGTTTCTCCATGGATAGGCCTGACGGAAGACTAGCCCATGCATAAGGGCATCTTCAATGTGACTTAGATACTGTTGTACCTCCTAGTTAAAGTGGAAGGATTCAACTCCTATTTTGTAATGTAACAGTCTTTTTATTTTGAAAAATAATTCTATATTTCTAGGTCTACCTATGATAGATTTCCACTATAATCCATGTGAAAGTAGTATCCTTTCCAAACACAAAAGAAATAACTTTCCACATGTTGGTAGCTATAGAGCCAAAAGTCCACTTAAACTAAACTTACACATAATAATTTGTGGTTTATTGCAAACCTAGTCAATAGGAGGAATTTTTTATTTTCTAACCTTTATGATTATTTCAGTAGAACGACAGGGGTATTCTTCATAAAAAAATATAATACATTTTTAAATTCAAGCTATTGAAATCCATGGTAGAGAAGCAAAGTGACAAGAAAATTAATGTATTAAGATCATATGTAGGAGTTGAATATGATTCCAAAGAGTATGTAGGATATTGTAGGGATTCAACAATCAAGGGGAAATTTCCAACAAGGTACACTCCACAAAAAAAGATAGTAGTAGAAAAAAAAAATAGATGATCATGAATATGACAAGAAGCATGTTGAAGGAAAAAGACCTACCAAATGAGTATTGGGAAGAAAGAGTAGAATTTTCAATTTATATTTTGAACAGAGCACCAACCAAAAGTGTCAAAGACAAAGTTATTTTGGAAGGTTGGAGTGGAGTGAACACAAGTGTATCACACTTGAGGACCTTTGGTTGTGTAGCCTATGCACATGTTCCATAATAATTAAGGAAGAAATTGGATGACAGAAGTGAAAAAATCATATTTCTTAGATATAATGAAGAATCTAAGGATTACAAACTATGCAATTATCACTAAGAAAATAATTAGTTTAAGTGATGTTAAATTATTTGAAGATCAAGCATGGAATGGTCATGTTAAAGGGACATACAAGAAACAAATTTATCCTCATGCATTTGAACCACATGATGAAATAAGTTCCAGTTGAAGATGCAAACCAAGCAAGATGAAATGTCCATAGTTCATCCTCAAACAACGAAACAAAATCCACCATTCTACAGAAAATTCAAATTTTGTGAGATATTTATGAACAACTAGATAATGAACAAGTACATCTTGCTTTACTATCTTTCTAACCAATACATTTTGAAGAAGTAGTGAAAAGGAAAGAATGGGTTAGCTATGAGTGAAGAAATTGCATCCATAGAGAGGAATGATACGTGGAGCCTTGTAGATCTACCAAAAGAAAAAAACAAGCACTGGAGTCAAATGGGTTTATAAAATCAAGTTTAATGAAAAGGGAGAAATTGAAAAGTATAAACCCATATTAGTAGCAGAGGGATTTGAACCTTCTCCCCATTAGCAAGATTGAATACTATCATAACATTATTAGCAATAACAACAATAAAATCATAGGCTATTTTATGTCAAATCAACATTTTTGAATGGAATTTTGAAGGAAGAAGTTTATGTAGATCAACCTTTAGGGTATGGATTCAAAGGTCAAGAATAGAAATTTTACAAGTCAAATAAAGCTTTGTACTATTTAAAACAAGCCCCAAAGCATGGTACAACATAGTTTATCCATATCTGCTCAACAAAGGATTCAAACACAACAATATTGAACCCACTCTCTATACAAAAAAAGATATGCAAGGTAATATTTTAATCGTTTGCAGTTATGTTGATAACATTATTTACACAAGAAATGTGTACCTTGAATATTTTCGGACAACCATGGAGAAGGAATTTGAGACGACCTTTCTTAGTTACATGAATTTTTTTTTTGAAATATAAGTTTAACAATCTAAAAACTAAAACTTAATTTGTTTAAAAAAGTGTGCAAAGGATATTTTTACAAGATTTAGGATGAATGAATGCAAGTCAACATACACACCAATTGTCCCATCAACCAACTTAAGAAAATATGACAATAGTTCAACAATTAATTACAATTTAAATGAGCAGCTAGCTGGCAACCTAATGTGTCTCACAATAATAAGGTATGACATAATGTATTTAGTCAATCTTATATTCAAGTTCATGGAGTCACCAAAAGGAACTCATTTGAAAGAAGGAAAAATGATTTAAGGTATATTGCAGGAACAATACAATATGGAATTTTGTAAACTAATTCAAAATTAACCATCTTGTTGGTTATACAGATAGTCAAATTGCAGGAAGTATTGATGACAAAAAAAGTATCTTAGGTGATGCATTTCACCTAGGTACATGATTGATTTCATGAGCATCCAAGAAGAATCCCATTGTTTCCATTTCATTAGTAGAAGCAGAATATGTAGCAACAGCAGGAGCAACATGCCAAGTATTTTGGTTAAGAAGATTGATACATGATCTTGAGCCCGAAACAAAGGATTCAAATCCCATGTTTTATAATGATAATTCAACTATTGCACTTTCCAGAAATCATGTGTTTCACCCAAAAAGTAAACACATTCATGTACCTAATATCATTTATTCACGAGCTTGTCAACAATAAGGATACATCTCTTCATTTTTATGGATCTAGAGATTCGCTAGCAGATATCTTCACCAAGCCATTCAAAAGAAATGTTTTCGAGTTTCAAAAACAACACTTAGGCATTATCCTCAAATGTAACACTTGGGATTAAAGGGCTTGTTAAATTATAGTAATCTCCTCTATTAATTCGCTGGAGTAAGCTGTTATTTGCATGCAAACTCATATGAGACAATTAGTTGTGAATCCCAACTAATTTTGTATAATTAGTATTTTTAAAATTAGTTAATTCTAATTTAACTCACCATGCTAGATAATTAACTAAACAATTCTAATTAATTCTAGTTCTATCTATGGTTAGATTAGATAGATTTTAGAGGTCTAGAATTTATAGTTAGATTAAGTTTACTTATAAAAAATTACCCTACGAAATATTTTTTTTTATAGTTATGGTTATAAGTATGAAAATCCCTAATAATTTATTATTTTCGATAGGAATTTTTTAACGGAGTTGTCTACCGACACAACAGAATAGCTTGGACGACAGTTTTTTGCCAGAATCCGGTAAACAAAATTTCAAAAAATCAAGTAGTTGGAGAGTTTGAAATGCATTTTTGATGGTGGAAATGGATTCAGCACCAAAAAAAACCGTTAGGGCACCCAAAATATTGAAGTTTAAGAACTGTAACCCAGATTTTCAAAAAGCTTTGCCGGAATTTTTCATAATATTATCGGAATTTATGGGCTACTCTGTGGGTTTTTTAGACTACGGGTTTTTAACACACTATCCTAATATGCGATGAAGTTTCAAATTTCAAAACAATTCCATTAGTTAATAAGTTATTATTATTTTTGGCAAAGATTGTTTTGACATACTATGCCAAAATGCGATCAAAGTTGTAATTTCAAAACCATTCATCAAGTTAAAATTGAGAGTGTTGGAATTTCAAAACAATTCTATTCTTCAAATTTAAGCATTTAGCCAACTCCATGATCTATTTTCAGAGGTGGAATAATTTTTTTTGACAGTTTTCAGGGAAAAATTTGACAATTCCTACAAATTTTAATCGTATTTAAGAGACAATCACCTCGGATGGAAAAAAATGCAACACGTTCAAAAAAATCAAATTGGTTGACGTTAAGTGTTTAACAATTTTTTGCATCACTAGGTTAAAATGGTTAGATTTTTAAAATAATATATTATTAATTTTTATACATGTAACGTAAATGAAATGGAAGGAGATGTTTAATATGGGTCGTTGTGTCGATAAATGCGGCCAGAGAATATTATCCTCTATTATTATGATTATTATAATACATTTATAAAATAAAATACATAAATATTATAATTTTTTACGTCGGAGGAATTATCTTTGCGGGCATGGGGTGAGCAAACATAGTTCACCCCAGCCAATCACAAACCTTCCGTATCGCCCTTCTTATGAATAATATGTTGACATGTGGGTGAGTTAAAGTTATTCGTTTAAATCATCCTGGCTATCCTATGTTTCTCCAGTGTCCACATCGGCGCGGTGGACCGTCGTGCAAAGAGCTTCGTCTCCATTTCTCCACCGTCCGCCACGCAAAGAGCTCCGTCTCCATTTCTCCATGCCTCAAAATCCATGGAGTTTACCGTGATGCAACTTCTACTTACATACCTTTCCTTTTGGAAAATCCAGTTCCCATTAAGGGAACTCTTCTCAGAGTTTCTTTTACAAATGAAAGCTCTTTTTCCATAGCATTCAAAACCCATCAATCTGCTGTAGCTATTCAATGGCTGAATCCAACATAGACTATAGGGACAAAATTCCCCTATGTTTACACCCAATGTCAATCTATCCATGCTCATTCTATATTCCCCTGTCAGGATACTCCCAGAGAGAGAATTCAATACTCGACTATGCTAAACATTCCTGAACATATGAGATCAGTAATGTCTGCTACCCATAAGGGTTGGATGGCTCCTTCCATAGGAGAAGAAAAGGGAGCATGCCCTGATGAGAAGTGGGTTATGCATGGAAGAATTGTTGAGCATTTTTCAATGCAGCAACCAATACCTCCATATATGTTTGCATTTTCTGTGGGGAATATTATTTCTAATGAGGTTGGTCCCAGGACTAGGATCTATTTTGAACCTTGTCCTGTTATGGAAGCTGTAGAAAATGAGTTTAGGAACACAAAGGAGATGATAAAACAGGGGGGAAATATCTTTGGTGAATATGAATGGGAGAGATTTGATCTCCTTGTATTGCCCCCAAGTTTCCCATATGGAGGAATGGAGAATCCCAAGTTGGCTTTCTTAACCCCCACTGTCATCGCAGGGGATTTGAGTGGTGGGCAGGTTGTGGCCCATGAGCTTGCACACAGTGGGATCGGAAATCTCATCACCAATGCCACAAATAATGACTTTTGGCTAAATGAGGTATTATTACATATAGACCTAACTATATCTTACCATATGCTCTAGAAAATACGTTGTTGAATATCTAAGTTTTGAGGGTTTAGGGTTTTAAGATTTAGGAAGTGTTCTTTTACAAGGTTTTATGACATATGCAGAGTGAATAATTGTGGAAGTCGTATAGGGTGAGGAGCGTGCTACTTTGAATATTGTCTTAGGTTGTTCAGAATTGAAGGATGAGATGCAGAGATTCAGGGATAATATGGAATTTACCAAATTGAGAAAAAACCAAGACGAGGTTGATCCTAAAGATGTTTACTCTTTTTTCCCTTATGAAAATGGTTTTCAGTTCATTTGGCGTATTGAGCATCAGGTCTTACTCACCCTTTTTTTTCCCTTTGTTGATGTTTTCTATATCTATATGTTGTTTGTTTCGATTCCATTTTGATCCTCCTACGGTTAACTCATGATGTTAATGCTGGGTGGGTCCGAAGCCCTTTGTTTTTCGTCTCAGACAAAAGAACTGGGAGGTTGCACCTATGTAACGTTGTTACTAGCAATGTATATGATTGGTCCTTGGAGGCAGAGGTCTATAATTTGGACAAAGTTGCAGAAACTGCTTATGAAGCTATGGAGGAAGAGAATTTTGAACTGAGAGAGAAGAAAACAGAGGCATCTATAATGGAGGAAGAAGTTATTTGTTCTTTACGATGTAATGGACCTGTTGCCGGTCAACATGATTCTGACATTAAGGATGCCATTAGTGTGAATATAGGAGGACTTAAAAGAAAAAACACATCATTAAATACTAGAAATATTGAAGAATGTGAAGAAGTTAGATTGTCTAAGTATAGCAAGACTCAACTCCACTCTGGAAATCATCAAGAGGACCATCTAGGTCAGTGAACTGAAGGTTATCCTCTAACTGACGAGAGCACATTGAGATCACACGCTAAGCGATGTAACATGAGGCGTAATTTGGAAAGGAGGAGAAAGTCTATATCTGATGACTTTTCCCAGGAAAGTGATCTTTCAGTGGAAGCAACATCAATTTGTCGTAGGGATATACTTAAACTAGATAAAAAAATTGTAGGCAGGGTGAGTTTATATTCCACCGAGTTAAGCCAGTCTCTGCCTCCTAAAACTCCTATCTTCACTGGTAGATCAGTAAGGCGGCGTGCCTGATTATTGCAGGTAACATAACTAAACTAAGAGAAACAAACCTTTATTTTAAACATGTAATTAATTGTTAATAGTCTACTTCTCTTACAGAAGGATAAACCACCTGATGATTAGATTTGGGAAAATCCAACCATATAGTTTTTCAATCTTTGAAATTGGTGTTGGCTTCATCCTGAGATGCTTCTGAAATTGTATAACTTTTTTCTTTATAGATTAGATCCAGTTAAAATTTAGAAGCATTAATTCAATTAGAAAATCAACAGGCATCAAAATTTTAGAACTTTACCTTATTTGTACATCTCTAAGGATCAAAATATCAAAGCCCTCTATTTTTTTAGTTGTGTTTGGCATGGTTGGCACATATTTATAGAATAAGTCTCTTGTTTCTAAAATCTATGTTGGTGTATTTGTTTAGATATAAAAGTTGTGAAGTGCATTCTATTTTGAAGTTCTCATTTTCAGGAAAGCATATACGAGGTTTCATGACCTTGGTTCATGTCAAGTATCAAGTACCATATTGACACTTTTCTTGTGGCATCTTTCTGTTTTTTTATTTGTTGTGTCTATAGGTTTGTCTTCTCTTATACAAGCCACACTTATTTTAGTACCGAGTTTAAAAATGAAGAATTTGAAATGTTAATACAAATCAATTTATTCACAGTTTCTGTATCATTTTAGCATGCGAGGAGTCCTATTGTTATTCTTCATTTGTTGATAATTACTTCAGATTTTGATAACATGAATTATTCTCAATGAATTGTAGTGAACCAAATTCTCCATCAAATATTTTCTAGTGTCTAAGTAGCCTTTGATATATCCAATTAGCATGGTTTATGCTGGAAACTTTGAATTCATGGGATATTTTATGCAAACTAGAGAAAACTATTGTAATTTTCTTATTTTCAGAACAACCATTTATGAATACAACAAAAAAACCATCAAAATATGGAAAAACAATTTCCCAAGGGAGTTTGTACTATTCTTTCTTCTTATTTTCATAGCGACATATTTTGGGCAAGTGTGGGGGGATTATAAATTTGGTCTCTCCTTAGATTGAGTGCCGATTTCCTTTATTTTTCCAGATTTGTGAATTTTAAGTTTCATCTATAAAATGAATTTATTTTTCAACCATTTCTTTGAAAGAGTCCAAAATTTATTAACCTTATGATATAAGCAAGTACATGTAGAGCAACCTTTGTGGTATTTTAGACTTACCCTCTATATTCTATAGCACATTTTAGTGGAGCCAGGTATTTTTCTCTTAGTAGCTTTCATGTGACTTTTTATTCTTCTAGCTATAGTAATGGCCTTTTCCTAAGAGTCGGGTTTGTACATTCTCACCTCAGTTAAAATTTCTGTGCTGAGGTCTGATGTAGAGATGGCTCACACCAGATCTGCAAAAGACTTTGGCGTTGGATTCCAAAACTGGGAACCTTCCATTGTATTCTTTGATTGATATATCCTTTTGGAACAAAGCATGGGTTCAACATCATAAGGCTCATCCCAGTTATGGTTTTCTTTCTGAGCTAATGCATCTTCATAAATAGCACTAAAGTCTCCGCTCCCTTGTAGAGATTTTAGCAATCCATCTCTGAATCCCATGTATGGGTCACCCCATCCAAATGTTGTAGTGATATATTTAACTTTTATCTTGGTTGTGCATATGGTACACCTTGGATGCCAACTTTATCTTACTTAACCAAGTATGAACTTCCACTTTTCCACCATGTTATATTGTGGGATCTTCATATCAATATTAAAACTGGGTCTGTGAGAGGTTCATGGTGACAATGATCTGGGAGGAGTGTTACCTTTAATTTCTCAACTATACATATTCTCCTCCTTCCCTTAGGGATGGGGTTGTTAAATGAAGACTCTAGATTAGGTTCCATGGGCACTTTACCTCACACAAAATGCCTCACTTCTTCTACAAAATTCATGAAACTTTCCTCCAAATCTTCATTAGTCACATTACATTGTGATCTAGTCATAATCTAGTCATCAAAATATATATTTTTTAAGAGACTCAAAAAAGGGGGAAAATCCACTGAAGCTCTGATATCGACTTGCTGTAAAATTTTCAGGACATGGTAAGAAGGAAATGATTGGTTTGCGTTTGATTTTAACTTATGGCAATTTATAATTGGTTTGTGTTTCATTTTGAAAGGAAACGATTGTAGTGTAAATGACGTTCTTATGAGTGGTAGCCGTCACCACTCTTGGAATAAGATCAATAAAATCTCTTTGTATTTGGGTTTTCGGTGCAACAATCCATTTCCGGCAATTCGGAATGCGGGCAGCAGTTTACACAGAGACATTATACATACATCATGAATATGGTGGTTTAGGAATTCGACAGCTTGGAATATAGGTAATGGCGGGCGAACAATCTCTTCCCAAGACTCAAGTTCAAAAAATACAGGTTGATGCCATGTGGAAGCACCTTGCAGGAGAAATATTGTTCGGTCCCTTCCTTGAACATCAGCAACTTGGAAAACAAGCGCGTGATTCTGGTGGTTAGAACATTACCCTTGGTCTGTATTCTGATAATCGGGACCTGTTGTTTTAGAACATGAGTGTTGTTGCTGCTTATATGAACATGATAAATACAGTACTACTGCCTGACTCATCGAGCCATGGCGGGTTCTTTGAGTCCTTAAAATTGCAACTTTCTCAATTTAGAATTGAGATTTGAACGTATTCATGGCTTTCGATTCAATCCAAATTGTAAGAATTCCAGTTTTGGCAATAGGTTGAATATTTTTTTTTGAGTTGCCTATCATCTTTAATCATAATCCTATACAGTAAATTATTTAAGTCGTGAAGTTCAGATTAATACAATTTTTTAAAATTACAGTTTTTATAAAGTAAGTAAAATAATAATCACGCAAAAGTGGGTTCCAAAAGTTTGAGGCAAAGGGGAAGGAAAATGGGTGTTTGACGTCATTGATGATCGCCATAGGATGAGAGGAACAAAACCCCACAACAAATACAACAAAGGAAAGGGATAGGTAGCTCAGTTGTCTTTCTTCTGGATTAAAGTTACAGTTCCCCTCTTGCCACAACTCTGCAGGAAAACCCCTCCAATAGAATGAACACAATGGAGTTCTTTGAATGATAAACGCCGCTTTAGCTTTTTCTTTTTTCAATAATCTCATTTTTCATCCATGGTCGTGATTCACAAAGATAGTTACCCACTACTTAGTAAATTAATTAACAATCCCTTGAAAAGTAAATTAAGCTCTTACTAATTTTTCAGCGTTGATAGTATGTTCATGCACTTATTTATTTTTAACACTTCCACTCACAAAGTTTTGCACACTTCCATTCACCGTTTCTAAAATAGGGCGTGGACTGAACAAATGTGAAAGTTCAAATGGGAGTACACGTTGGTTTTGCGGGCATAATCCGGCATAATCGACGTTGATTTCGTGTTTTAATAAACAATGGTGTCATAGAGATAGACATTGAGGAGGATCATTTTGGTTTATCTATGTCAGATATTTTGGTTCATCATACAACTAATAGATAGTATATGTACTTCAATTATTAAATAATGTATTTTTATGGTTTTTATTTTATCAACGAATAAATTAAAATATACTATTTTGATATTAAATTAAAATATATTATTTTGAAATTTTGATTTAATTAAAGATAAGGCTAAAATATCTTATTTTTTAATGATATTTTTTAATTTGAGTATCTTTTAAATAATAAAGTGTATTTTTATTTTGAAAATTTGTTGGTCTTAAAATTCTATATTTTATATTGCAATAAAATTTATGAATTAAATAATCTTCCAAAATTTATTATTAAAATATGTTTAGAGGACCCCCAAAAAAAAAAAATATATTATTTATCCATATTAACTTTTTAAGTGAATAATTTCTTTTTCAAAGTTGGATAAAAATTATGTGTTATAATTTCATTTTATTTTAGTTATAAAAAAATTAAACGTAAAAATTTATTTTCAAAATTTTTATTTTATTTTTAAATAGTTGGAATTTAAAAATACAATTTTAAATTCATATAGTAAAGCATAGGATGAGAAATAAGCACGAAGAGGAAGGATACCATCATTACTATGTCATTAATATGGGACAATT
This sequence comes from Pinus albicaulis, assembly GCA_034641835.2. Taxonomy (NCBI): domain Eukaryota; kingdom Viridiplantae; phylum Streptophyta; class Pinopsida; order Pinales; family Pinaceae; genus Pinus; species Pinus albicaulis. Next base: position 1,524,874,188 of record CM076582.1, on the reverse strand, counting down.
ATGTTAGTGTTACTTTATATCAGTGTAATTTTCTTTTTAAATTTAACCTTTTATTGAAAAATATATAAAAACTAAAATTTCCATATATTTCACTTAATTATTGTTTTCCACATTCCCTACTCTCGATTTTACTTTATACCTCTTCATGCAAATACTAGTATTGTTAAAAAGAATTAAAAATTTATTCAACGAAAATTTTAATTAAAAATTATTCTTGTAGTTTTGAACCTTTTTAATTTATTAATTTTTAAAAATGCAGAATTCTTCTCATAGGATTTAAATCCGCAACTTACATAGATATTATAAACACAGTTGATTCTTCTTATAATTTTTAATTAATTAGTTTTATAAATAAGAAAGATACATTTTTCTGTTGGAAAAAAACTTTTTAATTTATTAATTTTTAAAGTTTGTTGGGAAGATACGTCTCATACTCTTGAAATCAAATAAATGCTGTAAACCCATTTGATCTAGGTTAAATATATATATATATATATATATATATATATATATATATATAATTTAAATAAAAAACAAATAATTTAAATTTAATAAAAGTGAAATTTAAATTTAGATTAATTCTAAGAGTAATAGTTTAATTTTTTTAAACTATATATATATATATCTATATATATATATATATATATCTATAATTTAAATAAAAAACAAATAATTTAAATTTAATAAAAGTGAAATTTAAATTTAGATTAATTCTAAGAGTAATAGTTTAATTTTTTTTTTTCCTTATTAGTTATGTTTTAAATTTAGTAGAGATTTGTTGGTATAATAATTATTTTTCCTAAGTGTTAGAATTTATTTATACATTTACAAATACATTTTTAACTAGCATAATTACTTTAATATTTTTAATATGATTGATAAATGTTGATAGCTGTATCTCAATGACATTTATTATTATTTTAATATTAAAAAAAAAATTAAACAAATAATCTTTTTTTTAATGATATTAATAAATAAATATATAATTGTGTCATGACTCTATACTTGTCGCACTCTTTCAACCACATATAGCAGGTGCGACACCACTATACTTTTTCCTTTTAACAATACTAGAGTATATGGAATACATCTATTTTCAACACTTCGTCAATTTTCCAAACAAGTGTTCTTTAACAATGTAGCGGAATAACTTATCTTCAATATTTAATCTTTCAATTAAACTTTAATCAACACACACAAGTATGCCCATACATACTTGGGAGGGGCAACTCTCATAAAGTCTGCCCAACAATAATATAACAATGTACAATATTTTACAAACTACAAGTTTTACATAAGTTGTGCTTCCAACTCGCTTGGCTTGCACATTTAACCAAATTTACCAAAATTGTGCCACCGTCATGTAGCTCACTACTGCCACTTGCCCATATTACTCAATCTGGAAACCCAAAATTCAGTCACTTCAAAACTCATCCCGGCTAGTCAAACACTTCCTCCATGATTCTGGTCTCTTTCAGCACTCCTGCACGATTTGGTTACAAGCAAAACCTCTTTGCACGCAGTGCACTACTCTGTGACCCTGTCTACACGTTATGCTGACCCAAACGCTACTGATTACTTCGTGACCCATCTACATGACCTGATGACCCATATACACGACCTAAACACAACATGTTACTTCATGATCCGTCTACACATTTGGCTAACCCGACTGCATGACCTGAACGCAGCGCATATTTCCATGACCTGTCTGAACGTTTTTTTGAATCGAATATCAAGGGAAATTCATCCTATCATATCCTCTTGATTGGATTCGGTTTGTCCCCCATTGAAAGTATGGCTATGTTTAGATATATGATGTATAAAAATAAGTTTTACAAGATGGAATCCAAGAGGCTCCCAAAAATTGGAAAACACCAAGAAGGAGGAGTTCCTCCTTTCTACATTAGCTTGACTATTCATGATCATATTTTACATAATGCTATGCTAGATTCAGGAGCCTCACATAATTTAATGACAAAAGCCATTATGGAAGCTTTAAATTTAGACATCACTAGACCTTATAAATATCTTTTCTCATTTAATTCTAGTAAAGTGAAATGTCTAGGCTTAATCAAAGATTTATGTGTCACTTTAGTTCAATACCCAGGAAAAAGCATAGTAATGGACATTGTAGTAGTTGATATCCCTCCTAAGTATGGAATGTTGTTATCTCGCTCATGGGGAGCAAAAATGCAGGGATCTCTACAACTAGACATGTCTTATGCCACTATTTCAGTATTTGGTCAACCCAAGAGGCTTTATAGAGAGACATTAATGGAAGTACATGGTTAGTAGTGTAGAAAGACCTCGAAACTATCATATTTATTCTACACCTACTAATATGGACTCTTTCATTTTATGTAATTTTTATTTTGGTATAGAGAAAAATAGAATTAAAACAGAACAAGAATGAACCAGACAGTGACAACATATTTCATGAATCAATGTGGCACATAGATTTTGATGGACTAGTGAACAAATTAGGAGTGCGAGTAGGAGTTTGGATTCATAACATGGAAAACAATCATTTTGAAGGTCATGCCTTTAGATTAAAATTCAAATGTGCAAACAACATGGCAGAGTATGAAGCTCTAATCTTAGGGCTACAGATTGTTAGAAATTTAGGAGGCAAAATAGTTTCTATCATGGGAGACTTTGATTTAAATGTAAAACATATTAGAGGAGAATATTCTGTATATAATCCTAGATTAAGCCAATACATAGAAACAATTTTAGATCTGATCAAAGAATTGCTTGAATGTGACTTTGTTGCAATTCCTAGAAAACAGAACATACATGCACACAGTTTAGCAACTTTTGCTAGTACTTGCAATCTGCCTTTTCAACCAAATCATCAATATACAATAGAGGTAAAACACAAGCCTACTATACCAGATAATCTAAAATATTGGTAGATATTTTCATAGGATGAACAAATCTATCATTTCATGAATGTTGAGGGAGAATTTTAGAATTGTAATATAGATTCAGATTGTACAGTAAATGATAAAATAGACAGTGAGATAGATGTAAATAATATAGATTTCACTAAACCCACTAAATTCACTCAAGTAGAAATAGATAAACTAGAAAAGGTAGAAATAGAAGAATTAGCAGATGATGATTCTAACATTTTAAACCCTAAAAATAACTTTTTACCTATGGGATTAGCCCCATTATATTAGCCCCATTATAAGATCTTTTTTCATTCAAACGATGTTGCAAGAAAACCCAATATGGAACCATTAACATCAGATATAGAAGAATGAAATATAGGAACAGAACAAAAGCCTAAACTAATTAAACTTTCCAAAGCACTACCTCAAGATGAAAAACTGAAATACATACCTTTGTTTAAGGAATTTCAGGATGTATTTGCATGGATTTATGCAGACTTAAAATATTATGAAACTAGCATAATACAACTCAAAATACCTATAAAAGAAGATAAAAAACCTTTTAAACAGAAGCTTAGAAGAATAAATCATGTTCTTGTGAATTTAATTGAAAAATAGGTAAAGAGGATGTATGAAGCTCAGATCATTTCACCTATCAGATATTCTGATTGGGTTTCAAACTTAGTTCCCATTAGGAAGAAAACATGGGAAATCAGACTTTGTGTTGATTTACGAAATTTAAATAAAGTGTCCCTAAAAGATAACTACCCTCTCCCCAAGATGGATCATATTTTACAGAGGGTGGTAGGATCATCCAGGATTTTATTGCAGATGGATTTTTTGGATATAGCTAGATTTTAGTTCAAAAGGAAGACCAACCAAAGACTTCTTTTACTACTCCTTGGGTACTTTCATGTATATGAAAATGCCTTTTGGATTAATGAATTTTGGAGCCACTTTCCAGAGAGATATGGACATAGCTTTTTCCAAAGAAATTCATGATTTTCTTGTAATTTATCTAGATGATATAACTGTATTTTCAAAAGCTGACAATGAACATCTAGATCATCTAAAACAAGTGTTTAACAAATGCAGGAAATTTGGTATTTCTTTGAATCCCAGAAGGAATCCCTTTAGACTTGAAGAAGGTAAGCTATTAGGACATATAATATCAAAAGAGGGAATTAGGATAGACCCAGCTATAATAGAGGTCATTTTGAACATAAGCCATCCTAGGAATATTAAGGAATTGTAGGCTTTCTTAGGTAAAATCAATTTTCTCACAAGATTCATTTCAAACTTAACAGAATTAATTATAGAACTCAATAACATGTTGAAAAAAGACTCAACACTTAAATGGACAGTAGAGGCCAAACAATCCTTTGAATCAATCGAACAAGCCCTTACAAGAACATCAGTCCTAATAAGTCATGATTTCAAAAAATATTTCATTATTTTTTCTTTTGCTTCAGAACATACTATTGATGCAGTCTTACTATAGAAGAATGATCAACAAGCCCTTACAATAACACTAGTCCTAATAAGTCATGATTTCAAAAATATTTCATTATTTTTTCTTTTGCTTCAGAACATACTATTGATGCAGTCTTACTACAGAAGAATGATTAGGGCTATGAACAACCCATTGAATTTTTAGCAAATCACTTAGAGATGCCACACTGAAATATAACATAATGGAAAAGCAGGCACTATATTTAGTGAAGGCTATCAAAGACTTTAGAGTGTACATCTTATATTCACACATCATAGCTTATGTTCCAAATTCAGTAGTGAAGGACATTCTAACTCAAAATGGGCCTGATGGTAAAAGAGGCAAGTGGATTGCCACCATTTTGGAATATGACATGGAAATTAAGCCCACCAAACTCATTAAAGGCCCAGGTTTAGCCAAAATCATGGCTGAATCAAACTGTTAGGCCTTCGATATAAATTTTATTTCCCAATTAGATGATTAGGAAGAGCTGGCGACTCCACAGATCACTGAAGCCTTTTCAGATTCACCATGGTATGCAGATATCATATTTGTATTACTAAATTTACAAGATCCTCCTGGATTGTTAAGAACTAAAGCTATATTTTTAAAGTTAAAGGAAATGAAATTTTGTATTATAGATAATGCTCTATTTTGGAAAGATAATGGGGGAATTTTATTGAATTGTTTACTTAAAGATGAAGCTGATAAAGTTATGGAAGAGTTTCATGTAGGTGACTATGGAGGACATATTTACTAGAAATCAACTACAGATAAAATCTTGAGAGATGGTTTTTACTGGCCTACGCTCTTTGCAGATGTAAGAAAATATGTGACCTCCTGTCACAAATGCCAAATCTTTGAAGAGAAGAAAAAATTGTTATCTTCACCCCTTAAACCCATCTCCACTGAAATTCCTTTTCAGAAATGGGGCTTAGACTTCATTGGTGAAATTCACCCTCCATCCTCATCCCAACACAAATGGATTTTGACAGCCATAGACTATTTCACCAAGTGGATAGAAGCCATTCCTTCTAGGCAAGCCACTAATTCTGTCATAATCTCATTTTTAGAAAACAATATACTTTCTATATTTGGATGCCCCCAAAATCTCATTACTGATAATGTAACTGCTTTCAAGTCCAATAAAATGATTGACTTCTGTAACAAATACCACATTACCCTTGCCCATTCCACTGCCTATTACCCTCAAGGTAATGGTATTGCAAAATCCTCCAATAAAAGCCTTCTGAATATCATCAAGAAATTGTTAGAAGACAATAAGAAAACCTAGAACAAAAGGTTAGTTAATGCCTTATGGGCAGACAGACTCACCACAAATAATTCCATTGGTACATCCCCTTATCAACTTGTATATGGGATGGATGTTTTTTTTCCATCCTCTTTTGGAGTGACAGTGATGAATATGATCCAAGAACTATAGGTAGAAACAAATGATATCCAGAGAAGAATAAATTAGACCATACACTTGCAGCAAACCAGGGAAGAAGTATTTTTCACGTCACAATTTATCCAAGATAAGATTAAAAAGATATTTGACAGGAAGATTAAGGACGATGATTTTTACATAGGTGGAAAAGTTCTTAAATGGGATTCCAGGAGAGAAGAGAAAGGTAAACATGGTAAATTTTATTTCCTATGGAAAGGTCCCTATGTCGTTTATGGTTACAGAGGTAACAATGCATTTTTTTTAAGGAGTTGGATGGATCAGATTTTCCAGGTGGACCTATCAATGGTAGGATGTTGAAGCATTACTATTCCTCAAAATAACAATAGTTCACTGTGTTTACTTTGCTCATTGTACATAACATTACAGAGTTTATATTGGATTGGATGTTTTTCTTGCAAAGTTGAAGCCCGAAGAGAAGGCCCTAAGCTTTGAAAGACAAAATATCATAAGTATGAATAACGCAGAGCTTAGAAAATAGTTTCAAGAAAAACACAATTAAAATTCAAAGGCTACTGATCTCAAAGTTCTTGACATTTTACCAGGAAATTACATCCCCATGTGGAGCCACTATTAGGGTCCTATAATAATAGGATTCATAATTTTGAATTAACTTTGATTAAGTCCTGTAATATGTACATACTTTTCTTTCTGCAAAATTGTTTTCCCATATTAAAAATAAAAAATGTAAAGAGGGTAAAAGTCCTAAAAGAAAAATCAAAGGACTGAAAGAAAAAATATCAAAAAGAATATAAAAAATGAACCCCAACAAAAAAGAGATAAAAATAAATCATAAAAGTGATGAAAATTCAAATGCCACTACTTTTTACTATATTTTGAAAAATAAGATTGTGTACAGCTTGTCAAAAATGCCACAATCCATGAAGGTCAAATTGCTTAATCTTGACCTTTCATGCTTTAAATTTAATACCGATAGATAGAAAATAAAGATCTAGCCAAACTGTTTAATCTTGACGGATCAGTAGTTAGGTAGAGAATAATGAAGAGCTCAGCAGTTTAATCTGAGCCCTTGGAAGAAATAAGGATAGAATTAGATATTTTGTTGTTAAAAAGAAAAATGGTAAGGGTTTGCAAGCTGAAATGCACCCATGTAAATGAAGAAAAAATGTTAGGGTAGCTAATGGGTAGGTAAAAGCAGTTTCACAAGGCATGGATAGAAGAAAATTGGTCATCTCATTTACTAACTTCCTTTCAAAATCATTCCCTTTGTAAAAATACCTTTTCCCCTCCATTTTAACCCTTTTCCCATTAGTCACTCATTTTTACTTACAAAACCCCTTTTCCTAAGTTAAAATGCATATTTTCCCTTTGAAAATTAAAACCCCTTTAATAAACTTCCATTTTCTTTTAAAAATACACCAAAAACCCCAAAAATGCAGATTTCCCAAGTATAAATGATTAAATTTTATGTCGGGACCCACTGTGAAAATATCCATCACCGATATAAGTTTGTACATTAAAACTTAGTGAAATTCCCACACTTAGTAATATTTCACTGTACATTATTAACATTTAACTTTAATATATTTAATTCTCGTTATACCTTTATCCCGTATATATTAAATCCCTTATATATATTTCCTAACCCATATTTTATTTTAAACCTATAGTTTAATTCCCCCACATTTTGATTTATTTTGGGCCCACTTATTATTACCCCGCCTATTATAATGTCCCACTTACCTTAACCCCATTGTCTATGTATTAAATCCCCACCCCATGTAACATAAACCCTTTGCATATATATTATATAACCATTTAGCATAACCCACATAGCTTAAAGTCTTAGGCCCCACGCCTATCACATCCCAATCAAGGCCGGCTATTTGCCAACTTTTGGATCTTAACCGATCAGATCCGATGGCCCATATGCCTTTTCGCATATGTGAAAGCTTGAATTTTAACCACACCCTAACCTTGCCAAATGCACATTTTTTAGAGATCTTCTCCTTGCTACGTGGCCAATTTCTATTTGATCGCATCCTCAAGAATTATACTGCCCAATCTCTTTAGCTCATGTGAAAACCATTCAGCTATTTTATTTCCTATTGCAAAGACCACCTTCCATTTGAATTAACCCTGCACTTTAATCCTAATCACTGTTGGTTAAAAAACTTATATAACCGCCCTTTGTAACCTTTTCTTCACTTTCTGTTACAGTTTTCCACAGAAAAGCTATTGCTGACCTAAATAATTGCTGCCTACCTCATTTTAAGCCCAATTCAACCATAATTCAACCATTTGCTGCAAAATACATTGTAGAAATGAATTGAAGCATTATAAAGACCATAAGAGCCTTAGAAAAGCTTTTCGCTATCTCAAAACCCTTTTGCAAACCAAAATCTTCACTTTTTCTAGGTATTCCTCAATGTTTAGGCCTGTTATTTAATCTAAAGAGAAAGTAATAAGTAATTGAATCAAGTAGAAGCCTCTCCAGACCTGAAGAAAGCCCTCTTTCCTTCCAAATCTTTAATCTACAGATCCTAGGCATCTGTTTACAAAATTTCCTAGGCCTGAGACTATTTTTAATCACAGAGAGTACAATTTGAGAAGTTTAAACCTTTGAAGACCATAGATAAGCCCCTGTTTCATCCTAAATCATTCTGCAAACTATAAATATATTTCTGAGGTGCTCCTAAAGGCCTAAATAAATTTTTCTAAGCTAAAATAATAATTAATTGATAAATCAAATAGAACAATTGCTTCCAAAGAAATTGTATATGTCAATCCTCTGCAACCTCCAGTTGTAGATGTTGAACACACTCCTTTAGCAGTTAAGCACTTTAAAATTAATGATACAGTCACTGAGTATAATATTCTTGATCTCCACTGTTGGAGCCATGACAACTCCATTGACCAAGCTGATGAGGTTTTCATTTGGGAATCCAATTTTCCACAATATGTAGTCCCACAGACTTTCCAGTGCCCAAAAGTGATCAAACTTTGTCAATCCTATTATTTCCTTGACCAAAGAGCCCTAATTACCCCTGGAAAAAAAATTCTTTTCACTATTACAGCTGAGTCAATTAACCAGATGCTGTAGATCCAACCTAGGCTAGATGAAACCCTTTTGTCCATTGAAACCCTTACCCAGTTATACCTAAATCTTGACTTCCCCAAGAGGTTCCAGATATTTCAGACTTTCATGCCTTCATCAATAGAAATTCCCAAAACTAGCCCTCCCTATTCAACAGCCATATTTTCTGAGAGAACCAAGAACATAATCACAATGTTATCTTGCATTTTGGGTTATTTCACATATGAGCATGTTGATGTTGCGGTTGTAGGTTTCTTGTCTATTTTCACTCCTGGTCAGCCTCCTGCTACCATTTTCAATTTTCCCAGTACCTTGCTGATACTATTTATGAACAATTGGTCAAGGTGCTTGAAGAAGGTGCTTTCAAGTACTCATCAGTATTGTTCCACATGTTTTTGTACTTTCAGTCTGAGAAATTTTCCATTAACCTTCAAAAACTTGATGTTGAAGGTAACCCACAATCAATTATACTTTGGACTCCAATTATCATAAAATAATCCACACAGTCCACCTACACAGAATTCATTGATTCTTTCATTCATCCTATAGTCAACATGCTGAACAAAAACAATCAACCAAGAATCTGTAATATTCCTAGATTAGCATACAACTGATTGGAATATTAAAATCTAATTTTTCTTTCTTGTTTGAATAAGTTAGTAGGGAGACCCATAAATATCTTTATTAGGAATAAAACCACTTCTAATGTGAAAGTGGATCATCTTTTCAGCTTAATAAAGAACCCTAAGGTGTGAACAGGGGCTGGGGAACTTTGACTGGGTCAACTTTGACCAAATCAATAGCGTTTTCATGGAGGAGTGGACATTATTGGAGGGACAATGCAGTTTTAGAAGGAGACACATTGCATGGAAGCAGTGTCATTAATGGATGGGGCTTAGGGTTTGGAAGCTCATTTCTTATATAAGGAAGAGGATGGAAGTGATATTATTCATGTTAGGATATGTTATGTTTTATATTATATGCTTTGTTTAGACATATAAGCTTTTTTCAGCTGTTTAGCTAAGATTGCAGTGTTGTTTAGAACCGGTTGTTCTTGATCGGGAATCCCACATCTATCCTTGAGAGGCCTCTTGGAAAAGCTTTGCACTACATTTCCACATTTAGGTTTCAGACTAAGCTTCAATCTTGTGGTACAACGCAATTTTCTTTGAGAGATGTGTTGAGTTGCAGGGTGCAATAGTGGAAGATCTTGTTGGGTGTTTTCTGAGCTAGTTTTGCAGTGGAGGAAGGTTTCCTTCCATTGGGAGGCCAGTAAAGGAGCCCCTTGGGATTATTTGACATATTTGGCATCAGACCAAGTTGATTTTATCCCCTACAGTGCAGTACCAGTCCAGATCTTCCTTATTTTGGTGGGCCGTTGTAGGGGAAAGTTCAGTGCTCCATTTAGAGTGTTTTCTTTCCATTGAAGGGATAAACACTTCATTGAGAGAGTCTTTTGGAGGATTTATTTTAGATCTACATCAGATTCAACCACCTCCTTCTATGTGCTTTAGTTGTGGTGCATCTTCAGCACTAGGGCTTTAGATCCACCATCTATATTTTGTGTATTTTCGGAAACTCTTCCTGGGTTGTCTTGGAAAAGCATTAGGGGAATTTTGAGGTCTAAAATGGGCCTCCTAAAAAAATTATAAAATAATAGTGGAAATAATAAAATAATATTTCATTACATCATCAAATTTTAGAGGGAGAAAATAAAAAACTACTTTTTCAACTCGTATTTTCAACTTATCTCCCTAAGTTTTTACTCAAATTTCGAGTAGAAATACTCGTTGGATGAAAAATTTAATTTATTATCCAAGGAGTACCCATGTTGTATAATTTTGATGGACTCTTCTAAATGAAAAATGAGAAATACAGGAAAAGTGTGATTGGAATCACGTTTTTTCATGTATTTCTCATTTTTTGTGTAGTAGGGTCCATCAAAAGTATAAAACATGGGTACTCCTTGGATGAGGAATTAAATTTTGCATCCAACGAGTACTCTCGCTCGAAATTTGAGTAAAATATTAGGGAGATAAGTTGAAAATACGAGTTAAAAAAGTAGTTTATTGTTTTATTATTTTTTAATCTTTTTACGTTTTTACTCCAAAAATGGTGAATCATTCCCCATGGTTG